>JAQFYB010000088.1:0-86817 GCA_034694085.1 Pogonognathellus longicornis
ACAGAAATATGAGTTAGTGTCTTTTGCGTACTTTCGTATATTTGAGTTAGACTAAGAGAGAATTAGGGTCTCGATATATCCAGAATTTGAGCGTCTTTAATCCTATCCCTTTGTACCTACACACTATACACACAAAGCTTTAAAATTAAATCAAATGCTCCTCCATGAAAATTAGTGTGCTGTATTCGAATTATATTTCTAGACAGCATACATACAGAATAGATTGTATTCATTTGTTTATTTTATGCTAGCAAACTTAAACAGTTTATTCACAAAAATACCTTTTCCATTTTTATATTGCCTACGAAAAATTATGGTGACGAGCATTCCTTTTGTGTATGATTTCATAAATTATTGTGAGAATTGAAATTAGTTGAATGAATTCGATTGCAATTATTGATCCACTGCGAGAAAACAAATGTAAAGCAATTACATAAATGCTTCAACACTGGAAATAAAGACGGGAGTATGATTAAAACTGACTTTTGAAGTGTGATTGGTTTGAATGTATTATTTTTTGGGTTGGGGAGTAAATATTGAGTGTTGAGTGGAGGAATGCGTAGACACTTGATGTTTTTTGGTGGAGAAGAGTATCGTTTTCTAGATGTTAGTGAGTGTGTGCCATTAGATACTATTGACATCTTCTAAAAAGGAGTTGGTATTATGAACTGAAGATTGTTGTGTTCAGCTGAATCAACAGTGAGGGTGGAGTTGGTGATATTTTTTCCTTCCTGGACATTTGGAATTTCAACTTTCGAGTGGAAGTTTCGAGTGCTCTCGAATTTCTGTGTACTTCTCTTGTCGTCGCCAACATCTTTTCCTTTCGTCTTTCCTTCAGTTCCCTCATCTTTCCTTTGCTCCTGTTTGCTTTTGCCTATTCCTGTGTTATTTGTACTCGCACACTTCTCTCTTTACGTCCTTGTTAGTTGTTTCGACTTAGCTACTCCCTAACTCACTCTTTGGCATATTATTATATTGCACTATCCACTGCTTTTGCCAACTCAACCCGTCTTTCTCCTTCCTTAACCTTTACACTTCCATAACATATACAATATTCCTTAAACGCCATATACCTACATATTTTTGCTATACAGAATAACTTTTTATATATAATTTGGCAGGAGAATTGCCACATGGTGCCAAGTTTAGAAAAATTGCAACTTTGTAATATTTGCAAGGATTTCCTTCCTTTTTTTACTCTGTATGTAACAGTAAATATCAATAATTGCAATTTCAGACTGAAAACTCAAATCATGTGCTAACTATGCCAATAAGTGCAACCTATATTTCAAAAACTCATCACTATTAATAAATAGTAGTGAAGAAAAGTAGTATAACTAACATCTTCAAGGCCATTAAACAAAAATATAGTAACTAACCCAATTTTTCATTTAATTGGAAGAAATTGACTTATTTCAAGTAAACTCAGGAATATAATCATAAAATATAGAGAAGTATATTTTCTATATAATATGATGTATTCATTAAACTGTATACAACCTTGAAACGAAAGCAAAAAATTGTAGATGTAGAAAAAACGAGTAATATTCAATCCATACAAAGGTCGCAACATTGTGTAATCTTGAAAAACCTTTCATCACTCAAACACTCTCACTCTCTCTTATTCATGAATCACCGCAGATGAGCACTCGAACAACCCAAAATGCACTAACAATAATCTCTTCTCTGATTGAGTATAAAAAATATTTTGAAAGAATATTGAACTACTAACATCATATACCATTGAATGCGTTATTATAGTATGCGCATTTAACACTAGGCCACTATCAACTGTGACGTTCTTCAATTCCCCTGTAATATTTACGGGAGAATAAACATAATCTGTTCACAAGGACCTGAATGAAAAACACGTCCGTGGTTGTGTTGCTGTTTGATTCTGTATAACATATTTATTGTAGAGCAACAGCCCATTCGTAAAATAGGGCAGTGTCAAAAGGTGAAACAAATTGTTCGTATCAACGTACATAAGATTATCGAACTACTAAATAATAAGCAAAGGGCGACAGGAGCACGCAGCAGTTTAAATAAGGGTCGATTGGCTTCGTTCTCTATTAATTTTTCATCGTAAATGAACTACTTGCACATTTATTACACTCTACAGACTTAGTTGTGTGCTGAGCAACCTGGGTTGATTTACATCATCGTCATCATCGTCGTCGCCCTAGTTTAAATGTTAAAACCTTTTCCCAAAGCAATAAATGAAAATGAAATACTTGGCTATAAAGTAATAATGCTAACACAGTGACACTGTTTAAAATCAAATGAAAAAAGAAGCCATAACACATTTTGTACAGCTCAGCAACTCAACCGATTGAAAATTGTCTCATGTCTATTATTGCTGCAATATAACATGTACAAGTAATATATTTATACTCTTACTAATGAAACTAAGCCACATTTATTTACCAACATTTAGCTACGAAAAACAAATTGACAGGGCCCTATAAATGTACAGACGATACAGCGCTGGAATAGAATACGGGTATATTGTGTGAGTCTTAAATTGTGTTATGAATTTTGTGCTGTGTATAAATGTATTAGAGAGCGAGGCAGAGATGCTGAGTGAGATAATAATTTAGTATTATTAGGTAATGTCGGTATATAATAATACTGTGACAAAGCAAGCCAGCGCAAGACTGGATTTGTGTTTTTGTTGTTTGGCTGGGCTATAATGTAATATAACAATAACGTCGAGGATAACCGTTTTAACAGTGGTTGGCGGTGTATAATAGAGATTAAAGATAAAAAGGGACGAGACGGATCGTTCTCCTGCTATTACTGTGTCTGTGTATATATTTGTAGGTATATATTTAATAGCACTGTGTATATAGATGGTACTAGAAGAAGAATAGGGATGGTAATAAGGGATTCATACATTTACTGTAATGTAAGTACACAGGATAGGAACAGGATGTATAGCCCTGCAAAGAAAAGAAGGACTAGGTAGCTACTAGTAGTAGGTAGTGGTAAACTAAAGTAGAGTGTCGTGATACAATGAGTTATGTAGCTTATATACATATACACATTACATTATTCAGGCTGTACGAAACGAAAGCAAATGTTAAACAGTTAGTTAAGGTCTCATTCACGCACACAGCATTACTTATTCAAAATGAATCTTTCCCTTTTATTCTACAAACCATGCGACCGTAGTAGTCTGTGCATTAAACTCAGTGTATCTACAGATAGAAAACACACAATTCAGCTTTTGTGTCCAAACACTACCTTTATAGGTATAGTTGCACATGCACAGTTAGTGACAATATTATTTGTGTATAGTAAGTATAATATAATAGTTGACTTTGACAATATTTTATGTCAAGTCTACATAGTTCAGTTGTCGCATCAAAAAGTCCAAAAGGAAATAGTGTAATATGTAGTAATCTGTTCCTGTCCTTCGTCTATCTCCTTCCCATTCACCATTTGCCCTAGTAGTTAGAACTGTGAGCACAACACACACATTCTCTGTGTGCACTTTCACATCCTTACAAAGGAAAACAAGTAAATTGACTGTTGTGGTAGTAGTTGTTGTTAGTTAGTTGTAGTAGATAGATGGGTCAGTCATTATCACACTCCTCCTTCCTTTCCCCCATTATTTCTTCTTTAGTAAACCACTTTTAGAGCACATTGCACGTAAGGGCTCAACATTCCAACAAATTCTTTTTCTCATCACAAACAGCGCCACATGTGCAAAAAACATGACTTGACGAAATTGTCATTTTTTACACGGCAAGACGTTGAAAGAATCGTAAAAATGATTTGTATGGCTAAAGGTCAGTAGTTGACAGTGAATTTTTCTAAATCAGAATTACGAACCTATACATACATTATACTACAGGTCGTATTTTAAGGTATGTAAAAGTATTATAGCTACATAGCTACATGTACTAATGTAACAGTATCCAAAGTGTTAGTGCTGTGCTTGCAGAAATAAAAAAGTTATTAGGGTTAAAAGTCATTACTCTCTTCCTGTGTGCACACCCTTCTACACTTGCAGTTGGTGATTACGTTACAAGTTACAGCATGCCTGACTTTTATACACGTCAAACTGATTAGAGCCACAGAGTAGCATTTAGAAGTGGCAGAAAAATGCAAGTGGAAATAAAATCAACCCAGGCATTTTTACGTTGTACTTATCTTAGGTAAAATATAGCCACACTACTCCTGCACTCCTCTTATCTCTATGTACGTGTAAAACTGTTCTGATAGGTCTGAGCAAGCTATAATTTGACTAGAGTATTATACATTATACATACAGACACTTCTAACATGCATCCATGTTCCAAACTGTCCATATATGTGCCAAGTGCTCTAATGGACAATTTAAGTGAGAAAGAATGGAATGAGTCACTTAAGAAAAACAGGCCACAACAGTCAAAACCATCAAGATGTGTGTCGACGTCAGATAGTGTGCAACTTGCAATGCAACAACAACAATCACACCAAGTGTCTCTCATCCGCTTCGCTGTCCTTTCTTATTATTTGTTTGGCCCATTGTAATTGTGTAGTAGTGTTTGGTTACAACTTACTTAACTCCTACATACAACTACCATAAAATATTCTAGCAAAGTATCCGATTAAACACCCGAGTCTTGTAACTGGAAATTCCTACTACTACATAATGTGTTTCTTCTTCCAGATTTTTCATACAAAAATAAATTACATTGTTATCATAGTTTGCATCCATCCCGTCTATGTGTATGGAAGATATAACGTTTGGGTTAACTTAACGTAAATTTATTGTATTTATTTAGCATATGGATTTAGTAGTCATCGACCCACCCGGAGTAGGGCTAGGACCCCTTGCAGGGTTTTCCTGGATTTGCTTATTGAGTCATTTCAGTATGGCATGCTTATATATGTATAAGTTACATACATACAATAAGTACCTTATTTCTAACTAATACTGCATGAATCGCCCGGGTGTATTGAGCAAGGGAAAAATATGACGCTTAGTCTTCTGACCAATTCTCCTTGGATATTCTGTTTTGCTGCATCCCTCTAGTTCATCTGCTGCACTGTTATTGCTATACTTGCTATTGCACAAAACACACGGTCCAATAGCCAATATGCTTTTACACAATTGTTACAGAACCGTCCACAGAATGGAGATCTCTCAGAGACTGACAGAGACAGAGTGCTCGCAGAAAACGCTATAACAACAACAAACACAGTTAGTATACATGTACATTGTATAGAAGTATTTATACTTTTATACATATCTAAAATTGGCCTACATGGTTGTGTGTGTATAGCATAGCACACTATGGTAGTCACAGTGCATTAGTAGTGAGTGTACATAATGCTTTTCTGTGTTACGTCGGTGGGACAATGCAATGAGAGGAGCGGCGATGAGCGAGATGAATGGAAAATGGAAGAGGCTGATGCGACCAAGTGGAGAAATGAAATGTAATAAAGTGATATTTTATCCAAAGAGGAAATACCTCATTATGGTTTACATGTGTATACGTATATACATAAATACATTGAGTGACTTTATGTGTATAGGCGTAGTTTGTGCACAGACACTAGTTAGTGTCTCTTGTGTGTATCGCAACTAACTCGGCTGGACGCTACATTTATTACTGTTGGCTAACAATAATGAGATACACGAGGATAATGCAGAGCCAGAGACAGAACGAGACCCGCAGTATTTGGGCAATTCATGTTCCAGTCTCAGACTCTCTCAATATATCGTCGTCACTATTTTCTAAATTAAATATTTACTGCCGCACGAAACTGCTGTGCATATCTCTAGTGCTACTATAATGTAGTCGTTCTATGTTGGCCGTCTTTGACTCTTCGTCGTTTTCGTCGTCGTAATTCGTCATTCTCCCTTTTTGGTGCGCTTATCTCTGGCTGTTGTATTGCTGTACACTCGTCTTGTTTTTGTCTTTGAATCTTTTCTTGTGAACCAGTGAACTGAGTGACTGGATGAAATGACTGGACTAGTAGCTGCAACTATGCTTTACTGTGAAATGGATGAACTCATGAACTCATGTGAATGAAATGAATCCCAGTTGGATTATAATATAAGTATTATACTTAGGTAGCTATTTACTATTTAATACTCTTACAGCTATATATTTGTGCACGTCATGTATTACTCTGTACGTAATAGCACCTTATCCACTCTTAAAAGTATTTGCTTCGATCCTCCACTAATTCTTGGCCTGTATAGACACTTTATACACAAATATTCCAATACTCCACTCATACATATACCACTAGACTCAATTTTGGGCTGTCTTGTTACAGATTACATATACCTACTGTAAAAGTTCCTTGTAAGTCCTACATACGAACACAGACAGCTATTTGCACCATTTGTATCCTTTGTGTCCCTTGAATGACATTTTTTCTGTACATACTTAAGCTAGAGGATGTCAAATGTCTCTGGCTATTTGTACCATTCTATTAGTTAGTACGAAGAGACACAGAAACTACAACAAGAACAAGAGTTTGCTAACGAATCCAGCCGATGTGTAATAATAAGACATATTCATAGCGAATAGAAATGAAAAATGAGATGTTTTGTTCTGTAGGCGACGAATGTGTTGGTTGTTTGTTTGAGTCGAATGCAAGTTAGTTTTGTTTTGTTGTGATTTTGTTTGTTTGTCTTGTGCAATGCATTGAGATATGTGTATGTGTACATAGCGAGTTCAGAATTATCCTTAGTGCTACCTATAGTTGAAGCATTAACGGAACAATAAATATTATCAGCTTATGGTATACATATATGCAGTAGAGGACAGAGAGAGAGAGAAAGAGTGTTTTAGACTGTGACATTATCTCCCACTCAAATCATCCCATTAGTTGTTCGTTTGTTTCAACTGAGAAAAACATGGAAGAGTTACAAGGCAATCAAAGAACACGTCAAACCGAAACACACATAAGTAGGACTGACTGACTACAAAACTGGAACAAGACAGATCGCGCTTTAGTCCTCCTCCGACATTTCCCGTCCTTCTCCCTCCCCACCCAAACAATCCTTCTCTAATTCAACTCGGAGCTCAAAATTTCTACATTTGTGTGTGTATTTCAACTGCATGTATGTGTAGCACAATACAACAAGCACATAAATACATCTCCAATCCCCACTCTACCCCCACTCATGTTCACTTTCTTATCTGTCAACCCAAAACCAGAATCCCTGTCCTTTCATCGACTTGTTGTATTTTTACAGCCTTGTTTTCATCTGTGAACGTTTCTCGTGGCTTTTAGTCGATGTAATACGTCCGTCGTAGCTCTGCATACTTAGAATCATTAGGGAAAAATCAGCGTGAGACTCCAGACATGCTATGTACCTACCACTAACAGCTATATACAGGAAGGGGCATTAGTCGATGGGTATTGTAAGTAGAGATCGTATGTAAGTTAACGGCTTGCATTTAAAGTGATGTCAACTCTAATGAAGTTCCCTTTTTCTTTCGCGTTGCACTGCCACAGCCCCATGAGGATTACAGCCATGTGTGCTGCTCCTGTGTTGTGTACAAACCATACACAGGAATTTTTACGGCAGAACAAAGTATAGACTAGATATTGTACATTAAAGATAATACTTGGATTTTAACAGTTACTTGTGTTAACAAATTAGCAATGTATGTAGCTATGTATTATATAAAAGTTAAATGTTGTAGTTATTAACAATCCCATACTCAAATTTCTCAAACCACTGAGAATTTTAATATTTAATAATTTTAGGCAGAATCTAACACATGGTTTCTGCCTAGAATTCTTCAATTATTTCTCATATCAAGTTTAGTCTACGGTTTAAGGTAAATCGCATCAAGATAATTAATATTCCATTTACTATTGAATTTTTTTGTTTTCTCATTAGCTTGGTGCTGATCGCTAGAGTGGCATAATGATATGATAAGCGGGTTTCCAAATGCATACGGTCTAAATGAATAATATACTTGCATCATCTAATACAATATTTCATTCTCAATTCGTAGACTGAGTGGCGTAATATATGGGGTTGTATAAATATTATTTAGTTCACTTAGTGTTCTCAATTAGTAAAAAAATGACTGGCACTTGTAGTACTTAGATTTGACTAGAATGAAAATGTGTGACAGAGGAATGACGTATAGAACTGTTGTGGCAAGAAAATCTGTGCTACTTTTATCTCACTTGTAATTTATTTTGAAAAAGTACAATCTGTCTTGCTGTGTAGTGACAGAGAGGATTGATTTAATCATTCGTTTTATTCTAGTCTGTAGTTTGTTCGTTTAATTCTAGCCCTTATATAATACAACAATTCAATCACAAAATGTGTAGACCAGCCGTTTTGAAGCCGAACTGCAATTTGTATAAAGTATCAGAGTATAAGCAAATGATGGTGTAACTTAATGGACTGAAACTAGACTTTCTTATCTGTGCATCTGCATTTACTTTAAAAACATTTCCCGTGAGGGTTTGCATACGATTTATTTAATTAAATGGCAAATCTCGCCAAGCAGAAATGTAATTAGAAAATCTAATTAAAAAACTAGAAGTAGAAGAATGCCTTGAAGAATATTAACCTCGAGACGTTAGGCAATATGCATATAAATATTGATATACTACTGCATAGAAAATCCCACGTGGTATTCCAACTTGTTGTATAGTATAACCTAGCATTGTGCTCAATTAAATTCACAATCACCATTATTTTATTCAGTGAAATCACTTCTGCAGCTAAAAGAAAAATTATTTAAAACACTGTAATCAAAATTCAGGGTTGTAAGAAATTGTAATTTCGAAATCTGGTTCATTTCATCTCTTCCGTAAAGAGACAGAAATGTTGTTGGTCCTAATCCCTGTCACACAATTCAACAATTTTTTCTCAGGCAGGAAAAACGTTTTAGGTTTGTGGAACACAAACGGCATTTTCAGTCTGCCAGCAACTGGTTTCTTTTTTGTTACCACTATATAACACAGTAAAAAGTTAAACTGACAAGTGATGCCAGAAAACACATGTAACTGTTGTAGAATAGAAGATTTGTTTATTTTTTTCAGTTTGAATGCCTCCTTGTAAACGCTCAATACTTTCTACATGAACATTTAAAAATAAATTCAGTTGTTTTCCCAATAAAGTATTCTAAGCACGTTTTGAATAATAAAAAGACAGACAATGCAGCAAATAAAATTACGAATCAAACTTATTAAATGGGCCACTAATTATGTTCAGTTGAAAAATGAATTCACACTTAACATTTGTAATTACAGCCATTCTAGTGTAAGTATTCATTAATTGCTTTTAGAAGTAAAGGTACTTTGTGCTAAACATTTTCTTGACTATTGGAGGCAGAATAACTGTTTGTACAAAGTAAGGATGTCAAATGCTAGACTTCTTTCATTATTAGGATGTTGCAAAAGTTTTTCCTTGCATTTCATTAGCATGACAAAAGAAATGTTTGCAATAGGTTCATTAACAACACAAGATAGAAAATTAAAGTCGACTGTCTTTAGCATTGTAAAAAAGGTGGAGGCGAAAAGTATTCTATAGTGACGGATGACATTCATTCAACGTTACTGCCTCCAGATATGTAGATAGATCTACAAACTCTGAAACTAAATAAATCTCCCTGCCGCTACCAACAAAACACTCGCTCTATGTATGTATTCTTTCAGAAAAACTTTTTTCCCTTCAGGCTACTCAAAGGAATGACAGAATTCTAAAGTTCCTGTAATACGTTTACATTTTCAGCTGTGCTTAACTTGCACACATTATTCGGTTATGATTACTCACTTACATGTCCATATATACTGCATCCTCACTATGTTATACACCATTGTGATATATCGCACACTTTTCCCATTTAACATGATCACATTTACTATAACAAAATATAACATATTTATCCTACACACATATAGTTGCATACAAGCATGAATTTTCTATAAAAACTGTTTTACGTCTATACATGTTAAGATAGCGTGCTTTACTGTTTGGAAATGATTGAAAATCTCCCTCGGATGAATTATTTCCTCTCCCCTTCCAAGTGTCATTGGACAGACTCTTCTTGACCACAGAACTCATTCTTTTCCCTTTCATTTTTGTCCACGGTGTAGAAATGTTTGCACATTGTATTGACGATTTCGCTTCCATGAAATGAAAAATAATTTCCAGAAAAACGCATTACACTGTCGTCGATTCCAAATCAATTTTCCCTTTTGGTCTATACTAATAATATTACTATTAGCAGAAGGGGTTGAAAAAACTGTCATCTATTTGCCTCAAGGATATAATATCTCTATAAATACATTTGTACACTCACAAGATACATAAACACAAATAGAGTAACATCTACTAGGCATATTATATATTACACCCCAAAATGCCAACTATGCCTAGAGACATAGAAAAACTTGAAATTGTAGCGTTTGTGTTTGTAATACAAACAAATGAACAGCATGCAAAAACAGTGCACTATGAAATATACACTACTACAATATGTATGTATGTATGTATATAATAGGATAAAAGAAAGCGAATTTCTTTGATGGAGAACGTCGAAAGAAATGACATTAAAACGACATGGAGTCAATGCCATCCATAATAAGAAGAAATATGGTATCCACAAATCTATTTGCAAAGGCAAACAATCATCGGCATGACAAGGGAATTAATAGCAGAGCTGAGATCTCAGATGCAATTTACAATTCACTACATCTAAACAACCGTGAGGAGCATTGGTCGGAATACAAATTTTCTCTATTGATACACTGCCTTCTTCGCATTTTTCATAAGTTATTTCATAACAGTCAGTATAAATAAGTGCACAACGACACACACTACTTCTCCAACAATACAACAACCAAAAGACTCCTTCCTTCTCTTGAACACTGAGCACTACTATGTACTACTAGAACTACTACTAGAACTGCTGTACTAACAAGATCTGTGTTTGGGGATTGAGAAGGATATTTTTCATTTCTTCTTATTATTACTTTGTTATGCGTCATATTGCTCTTGTTGTTGCCCTGAATTTCGCTGTTAGACGATCGATGCGTGCGATGTGGAAATGAAAGTACACACTGACACACCGCTATAAATACTCTGTAAAAATATTTCGCTATAAACCTCCTCCTTATACTCACATGATGATATTCCAGCATATTACTTATACTCCCCATACAGTCCAAGTACCTACATATCATAGCAGTGTAGTAGTAAACTCGTAAACCACTTTACTTATTACTTGTTATTATACTACTCCACTCCTATATTGCAATTGTCACGTCAACTGCTGTTGCAATAACTAAACGTACTTTATCGTCCCAGCTGTAAACAAGCTAGATATATTCTGCTATATACCTACTGTGCATGTACAATCATATATCTTAAAGGAATGAGTAATAACTATTACTAAAGTAGTCCACTAGTCCTGCATGTTGTACATATTTACATTAGTTACGATCAAATTATAGCCACTTGCTCATTGTCACCACCACCATATCATACCATATACCATACCAATAGCTTATAATCACCAAAGCTCACGACGCACACTTAAATTCCTCTATGCCATACATCCACGCTATACACACTCCCAAAATAAGTTGGCTAATATGACGATGAAAAGCGATAATGCATCACACATTATATAAACACAGATCGTGTCTATTGACAATATTAGTGTGTGCTCTGAGTGTGTAATTCGATTTATAGCTACTAGTGGACTGTAGTGTAGTTTTATTACTAAGTCCTTTCAAAAGTGAAGGCGAACACTTAACCAACCTTTTTATTGCCGAGTGATTCTAAACGAGTTAGCATTTCACTATGATTTTATGATGGCAGAAGCGACCATTTCAAATCAGTGCTTTATATGCACACATACATTAGTGGAGGTAAAAACTAATAAACAACGTTTGGCACGGTGTCGACCCTTTCCCTTTTTCCTTTGACGATTTTTCACTCTGTGCACTCATTTTGCACAATATCAGCCATACATTGAATCTGGAGCAGTTGTGGAAAATGTTCATTTTATTTCATGTTTCACATCTGTCTGTGCCCATACAGTCCATGTAGGTATATAAAAATATAAATGTCCATTCTATCCTCCATTCATCACAATACACACACTCTGCATATAATATATTGGTCTAATACATAGAAATAGCAAAGTAAAAATATATACAGAGAAGAAACTTTTAGTTATGATGTTTTTTCGTTTAGTTTAACATGCAATAGCACGCAGACAGACACAGAGTAATATAATTTTGGACTTTGTATAGTTTGTCCTATGCTCTACAATACACTGAATGGACTGCATGTCAAATGAAGCCTATATAAGAGTTTTTTTAATTATATTACATATTAGTATTATTATTAAAAGTCTGTCTCCCTGTCTCCTCTCCATTTCCCTTCATATGTGATTACATTATGTTATTATTGTATTATTCCTTTCTGGACAAGACTTAATACTTTAAAAGTTGCTCTTAGTAGTTCCTAATAAGTTTATGGACTTAGGTCTGTTCTCTTTTAGTATGTAAAATAATATTATTATGTACGTTCTACATACTACATAGCCACATACATTATGAGAGCTCTACTCCATTTCAGCTCTCGTTTAAAGAGAGATGATTGAATTAGTTTCAATCATATTTGCTCTCAGAAACTCATTCAGTTCTCCTCCATTACATTTGTTCAGGACTCTCAATCTGTTACGACAATATATCTCCTACATTTTAAGTCGCAACAATAATACTATTCTAAATAGCCATTTGAACACACTAGCAACTACAACTGCGTTGCTATGGAGCTATACACAGATAGAATGGAGCAACTTAGTGAAAAGGAGTCTGACAGTCGCCAGTCCATTATTGCATTATTGAAATGACATGAAAAGAGAAATGAGGAGAAATGGAAGAGAAACTTGATTTGACAAGACACATCTCATATCTCTCCACTTCCTCCCAATTTCTTCTGACCTGCCTCTTTTCCTGCCTAAGTGATTCCTCCAGCTCCAACTCCCAACTCCGAAGAATTTTACTCTACCTACTAGTCGTCTCTCATAATAATGCAAAGTAATTTCCAACGTAAATCTACTTACTGTGCACTCAACTGAAATAATGTATTCTATTGTATGTTGTACACATCCATTCATAATGTCATGAGTATCAGCTATAATACACTCACGAACCACTCCCTTACTGTATGCGTACAATATGTGTGTATGTATATGTATAAGTAGCTTTATCTCCTCATTACTGTATTACACGTGTTGTAGTACCTGAGAGGACTAGCACTGTACATCTTTTACACAGACATTCTTGTGAAAGCCACAAGGAATTGCTTTGCCCTCTTTTTAGACTTTTCCTCTTTTACTACGTTTGCCCTTTTCTCGGGGCTCTTAGTGCTTCATACACATTTATAACTGTTTTCAGATTGAAATCTTTTTCCCGGTTTAAATCTCAAGAGAGTCTTAACAATATTGTTACATTTATACACTCAGGTACCTGCGCATATGTACAATTACTTACAACATCTACATTCATAGTCCATATCTACCTACCTATATAGTTAGTTATATATTGCTTTTAGTATATACCCTTACATGAAAATGTATGTAATTTATACTTCATGATGTATATATTTAGATAGGTATATCTCGTACATGCTAATATTAGCTGGTATATGTAAAATAATAGTTTTCTGGTTGGAAACATTTGGACGGATGGAAAAGAATTATTTGTAGTAGTAAGTAAGTGGTATAGAAATAGTTGTAGTAGTAGTGCAAGTGGATCAATCAATCATTAATCAAATCATCACGGTTGTCTGATTGCTCCGTCACTTGATTGATTTACATTGAGAGAGATTTCCTCCCTGTAGCTATTCAAAGACTCTCCAACTACATTCAACTCCAGCAACGTGTCTTCATTCTATTATATCCTCTGCAACCAACTCTGCTGGAGAATACAGTTTTGTATCTTAACCACCAACTTACATCCAGTCCGTTGATTCCCTCTCTTGAACATCCTTCTTCTTCTTCTTCTTTTCTTCTTCGTCTTCGTCTGCTCCACACACACATACACACACACACACACACAACGAGCACAGTATCTCTTCAGGTTGACTTTTCTTTTCTGCTTCGTCTCCACTTGACTTGCCTTAAACTGAGAATGGGAGATAGCATTATACACACTGGGAAATATTAAGATAGCCGCATTGAAAATATATGAGGATGATAATAGTGCTATTACAAGTGTACAAGGATAGAAAGTGCAGTGGGTATGTGTATGGTGTAAGTGTGTAATAGAATTTGCTATGTGTATGGACATAAGATAGGGAGTGGATATAAAGGGGCATTAGAGTTGGTCATGTAGTAATGGTTGTAGTAGGCGAAGACGGAGTCGTAGTAGTGGGTTGATAAGATGCTAGTAATTTCAAATGGGTTCCCGAAACGGTGGCGGTGTAGTGCTAGTCGCCGTCTGTCCACATGTCCTCGTAGATCCCGTATGTATGCCATGAACACAAATGTCCTTCGTAGGTGCTCATTGGCACGTACTACCACTCTTCTTGACTCTTATACCCATTGATCTCTAATTTATTTTACAACGCCATGCTTTAACATTAATCTAATCGTAGCCTAAGTGTTCTCAACCTTTACAATATATAATGTCAACTTAATGCCTTCATATCTATACCTTTACATACCACACTTAGTTTTTTAGCGAAGCACTTATGTAAAAGCATATAATATATAGGTGCATATATATAGATCTTTTTTTAAGATTATTTTCTTGTTTACATATTCATAAGCAATTAGCAATGTACCTACATGCTTGAACGTATAACAAATTAGCTTGTATTATTATTGTTATTATAAGTGGAAGAGGGGGCAAGAATTTCAGTTATTCTGAAATCGATCACCAGCGCAGCAGTATGATTTCCCAAACACTATACATACCATATCACATAATGTTAACAAAATAATAAATTCAAAAAACAATTATAGGTATAAAAAATTATATGTGTAATTATTTAAAACGGGTAAGATGTCTTGAGAGCACTCATCACTATGTTATTCTTCAAATCCTTAGGTAGTTGTTCTTTTTCGTTTTAGAACGGAAATGTCATTAAATGCGTAGAACAGAAAGTGTATTCAAGTTGAGTCTTATGTGTACCACATTGTACTATACCATAGATCTTCTACATAGAACATACTATGAGATAACATTTGATATGTATGTATTGTAGACGCTGTAGTAGTATATATAATAGGTAGTAAGTAAATGTAGTGAGTATTGGAGTGAGTTTCTTGTTACTGTCTCAGTCGTTCAGCTACATTTAGTCCCACACACAGACACAGACAGAAGACAGTGTGTGAGATGAGCATTGAGACTCTCCGTATTCCTCCACCACTCGCACCCTCCTTTCTTCCCATCAGCCATACAAAGGAATCCGACTGGAAAATAGAGTTTTCTACGTACTTAAGTCACTTCTGCTTAGTTCTGTGTGTATGTGCATGCATTTATACATATTATAGGTACAAGTGTGTGTTTCTATCTCTTTACAACAAATTCAAACTCTTCTTCGTCTTCTTCCTATTTCCGTTGTCCTTTTGGCCTCTTGCTCATACTCTTATTTGCTCCTTCTCAGTCAGGTACCTACTGCAGTATGCAACATATGAACAGTATACGTTCCCGTTTTAGTTTAGCACCGTGAATGAGTTAGCTACCTACTACCTAGACCTACCATAGCGAAACTGCATGATTTTCGTTATATGACTGGTATGTAACCTAATGAATCAGTTATGTTATATTGTAACATAACGCAACGTGTAGGGCAGTCTGTCTACCTTATTTATTCCTACGTGCCATATGTAAATCATCATTTATCAAGACATTATATATTATGTCTTGCGTCCGACATTCCATTGGGAATTAAAACACACACAAGTTACGTTTCTACATCAGTATATGACCTTATTCCCTTGTTATATAATGTGTAGCTACCTACCTACTTTTACACACAATAAGCACGAATACACACATATATATAAAACTTCAAATACTCATTCAACAACTATTCTGTGATTATTCCTTGTTCATAGCACTTTTTGCAAGTTTGGGCTTTCGATATGAGTATTGTTAAGATATATGGTTTGAGATTTTGTGGTGTACAATACACATATGGGCATGAGATATGCGTGTATAAGTACTATGGCTGGATATTGTGTATTTGTTTGTGCAGTGGAAGTTAGTTGTTGAAGTAAATAAGTAATGCCTGTGTTACACAGTGGAAAGTGTGTGAAATGTGACTAGGCAATTAAAGGAAAAGTAAATGAAATGAAGTTAAATGCATTAAATTGATTAAGTGTGCATCTAATTTAGTGTTGTTGTAAAACTTTGTGTAATCTGTTGTAGACGAGACAGTGGGGAAGTAAATAACAGGGAATGCCAACTATTAATACGTATTATGCACACTTCATCTCCTCTCTCGCTCACTCTTTCTCTCTCGTATACATAATCCACTTTCTACTTAATAATGCAAGAAGGGCGAGAGTTCTCACTGTCCTGGCTTCATTAATCTTTTGCTAGCGAATTGAAACCCTCCATCTCCTTCTACTTTCAAAACACACAAAATTCTATATACAAATGTTTTATTACTAGTAGGTCATGAAATCCATTATTTTCTTATGACCTCCGGAGGATAACAAAATCCATCAAATATTTACAAGCACACTCTTCTCGACTTAATATTTCAATGTGTGATGTCATAAAAAAATTCGCCAGCAAGAATAGCTAGTATAAAATATCCTTTATATAACCACTCGTAATACGGAGTCATTTAATACAAATATTCTATGAAATTGCTTCTTTGCACTGGTTAGTAGAAAGAGCAAAAAAGTGCGAGAAAAACATTCATTTATTTAAAAATGATAATTTGCTATTATTACAGTTTTGTCAGCCTTTTCACTCTTTTTTAAACAAATTATCGACCAATTCAACAACTATTATGACAAATTTGCAACATTTCAACTGATCAAAAATTTACTACAATCTAATTTACTACATTTATCTAATTTATTAAAGAAAATGTGAAAATGAAAAAATGGTGATGTGAAAAATTAGTATTACTACATTTATTATTAGGTAAGTATGTTTCAAATGTTTCATTTTGGACATATTTCAACACAAAGTGGTGGAAAATATTGAAAATAGATTTAAAAGATGAAATGACAATAGTATTATGCATAGTGTAGGACGTAGAATTGTACAAACGTCTTGTATTCGTGAAAGTATATGTATATAAGCTTAAGGTTTGCAATTAGAAATTTCCATAAGGAGGAAAATGGAAGTAGAAAATAGAAGTTGTAATGTTTTTGTTGTTGTTGCGTTGTTGTTGGTGTGGTGTGTCTGTGTCTGTGTGGAGCGGAGTGTTTTGGTTGATTCGGTTACTTTGCTAGTTGTAGTCTTTTCACTTTCACCACTAGCCCTACATAGGACGAGACTGAACAAGGACGAGAGTTGGATCCTTGTTCTGTTTCCTTGACTCGCTCTCGCCCTCCGTCTCCGTCCCAAATTATTAATGATTACGAAAGTTCTCGACTAGAAATTAAGAGTGGAAAGTTTGCGGAAGCAACAATGGGAAAATTAGTTTTCCAGTTGAGCTTAATTATTTTCCTTGCATTCACTACCAGTTCGCTGCTCGGCCTCATCACACACACATACTTTACCACCAACACTCTTTCACTGTCTGTCCTTCTTTTCGATAATCGCCCAGCCCAGTCCTCCATTTTCTCCATTCTTTTACCCCCGTTATTTTATCAGGTTTTCAAACACTCTCCTCTATTAAGCTTCATTACACAACTAATTTTCAAAACTTAGTCCTTCTATTCCTGTCCACACTAATATCCTCCGTCCTTGCATACTTTCCTTTGCTTTTACTACAACAGTCCTGAAATATAAAGAACAACTATGTTTATTTTCTTTTTGTGTCTGTGATTATAAAACTATGTGCAAAATTTGCATAAAACAAAAAATACTTACAAAAAAGTATTTTAGCATAAACGAAGGAAAGAATTAATTCAGGACAAGGACAAAGTGTTGGTACCTAGTTTAGTTCCAACTTGACATTTATAACTTTTGTAAACAAGCTATTCTTTCGAATTAAACTCATTTATGTAAATTAACAGTTCTAAGATCATGCTAGTATGCATCAATACCAAGAAACTTATTTTTTCTAACATTGTTCAAAATGACAGCTCAATTTTGCAAAATTACACTACATTCAACGTTTACAAACGTCACTGCCACTCTCATTGTATTAATGTGTAAATAAGACATTTGCATATTTTATTGACTACACTAGTAGTTAATGATACATCCTCATCCAGACCAAGATGTCTGTTTTCCGCTAATTCGCGTTGACAATTTAGTTCAAATGCCTAATATAATTGAGTTCTTGTTCAGATTTGCATAATTCGGATATGTGATAGTGTCAGTTAGTTTCATAATCTAATCTTGAATTCGGAAATAGAGCACGTTGTGTAATGTAATTAAATACTTCATGTACATAATATAGTGTAATTAGTAACTATACCTACTGTACATTATTAGTTGATACACGTATATACTATTATTATGTAGCTATACCCGCATTAAGCATTTATTGTACTACAGATACAACATGGCTGCATACTAATGTTTCTCTGGTTCTGTGTGCCTTGATTTTGTCTGACATTATCTCTGTGTGTTTTAATCTTCATTCTGAGCCTTCACTATAATTTAGCCATTAAGTTCCACAAATCAGACTCGAATGACCTAAGGACCTATGGCTGTCACGCAAAGAGAGCAATTACTACACCTACTACTGCTGCTAAATATGTAATCCTACATAGATTCACGACCAAAGGATGTAGGTAGGTATGTATAATAATAAGTGTAGGTAGTGTGTAGGTCTCCAGCACTGCCAGATTTGTTCGTTAGACACTTGAAGGGAAATCTAGGTGGTGCCTGTAGGATTGCGGGATGTAGTATATTTGCTAAACAACCCCCTGGTTGAACATGTAATTATTTGACTGGGTCTGCGTAGCTGGATGTTGTAGAATAAGGGAAATATATCAGAGAGAAGCCAAGGTCCGTGGCAATTGTGATTTGAAAGTCCGTTTGTCACGATTATTTCTGGTGGATGCTAAACTAGAACTGTGTTCATGAGATCATGAGTGTATGAGGCTTTCCGTTGCACATTGGTGTAATACGGGAAGAAGAAGAATAAGAAAGGTGGATAGAGTGTGGGTCGTTGGATGGAGAGCGGAGAGTGTTGATGTTAAATAGCCTTCTCCATTTATGCAGTTCGTGTCTTGCTCTCATTGTTTTGTTGGTCAGAGAATCTGTTGAAGTGTTTGGCTGCGTGTGTCTGGTTGTGTGTGGTTGAGCGACAGGGATGGAAGAGACAAGGTCCTAATAGAAGTGCACAGCAGGAAGATATGTACTTCACTAATAATATACTTACTCCACACACAAAGACACACACAAAGACACACACAGAGTCACACAAGCAAGGACAGACAGACCTTAAGACGCTGCTCTGTAAACGGAACTCAAGTGAACTTTGTTCTCTGGAGAGTCTCATCAGACAAATCCCATGAATCCAAATAAATAGAACAATGCTCGCTGTGCTGTGCTCCTCCAGCCTTCGCAACAACTACACTCCACTTCTCCAGCTACACTCTTATAATTTATTCCGCACTCAACTCCTTCCCTTTTCTTCACTTCCACATACTTCTCCCGTGTCTAGGTCTCCAACTACACATCTTCTGCATAACTCCCTATTCAAATTCACCACACACACGTATTAGCAGCAGAACTGTATCTATGTCTCCATGTCTCCAACACACTCCACACACTACTCGCAGCCCCTTCTTCCTATAGTCTTCTTCACAGTCGTATTCTCTTTCTGTCTCATGTGATGAGATGACACGACGCTCCCTTCACAAAACAGTCTCTGCATAGCAGTCCTTCCCTCATATACAAATATCCCTATGTATAGTGTACTGCTAAAATCTATACACTAGCTATGTTTCACCTTCCTTCACCTACATACCCACTATGTATACATAATATTCACATTATAATATGTAGCTACATACACTCCTGCTGTAGTGCTATGGGATATAGGATGAGATAGATAGTTCCAGTCCACTTCCTTTCCTACGTCCTTCCTTCTTACATATGCAAAAACCCTTCTTTTCAATGTGATTGCCAATCTTAGCTCTAGTCAACTAAACACACGATCGCTCCTTTACTTAGCGCAAAGAAAACATTCCGCAGAGAAGCGTATAACGACATGACACTCTGTATGTATGTACTACACAATGGTTGTAAATATAGACATAGCACCACACCGCTACTTTCGTTCGAGGATGCGTTACCATGTTTTACTTACCGTCTCGTGTCATGTCCTGTGATAAGAGCCAAAGTTGGCAAACTTTCTCTTTCTCGCCATTTTCGCGAACTCATTGTCGAATCGAGAATAAATGTTTGCTTGGATGCTACTACTATAGCTGCTATACATCTATAGGCTCCTATTCTAATGTTATGCTGGTAGTTCTCGCACTGGTTCTGGTTCTGGTGAGTGTCTAGTTGTAGTATGTATAGTAGTGAGAGTGAGAGTGTGTGGTGACTAGCATAGAGTCTCGGATTGTAGCCTTATCGCCAACACGTCTTACCAAATAGCAATTCACCCACATAGTGCAAATATCTTGTGTAAAGAAGCACTAGGTATATGAGTGCAAAGATACTCTTCCCTTATACATGGAGTCGATAATATAAATGTAATCTAATGTAGCTAGACGGAGAAAGATGTGCAGTCCTTCACTCGTAGCACATCCAAACTAAACCCTTGTATACCTACCTACTTCTAAATCTTGTATACGCTTAGAACACATATTATTTTCAAGTAGACACTTCGTGTTCCATGATCTCAGCAGCAGTAGCAGCAGCAAGAAGAACAGTAGGAAATAGTATCATTAGATTCGTATATTATTATCTGTGTGTAATAATGCACAAGTGTATGTGTATATGCACCATGTTTTTATAGCTATCACTTTTTGTGCTAATGGTAGCTACATATCAGTATGGTAGGTAGACACTGTGTGGAATTGTGTTACATTTAGTTAGCTACTGTAATACTATCTACCTTTTGCATTTTGTACGCATAGTGTAATATTATGAACTGTGTGGTTGAGTATAGAGTAGTGTGAGCGTGTGTGTGTTTTCTTTGTGGATATATAGCTCATCTCATACTCGGGATAATGTCATAACTCTTCGTCGGTAATAATATTAGACGAGCAACACTTTATTGTATTCTCAGTCGAACAATTTAGATGTGGCGGCTGATGGGCATGGATGATGAAATTATCTCGTCCTACAACTACAATACCATTCTGTTCTCTGCTCCATAAAAATTCGCACACAAACCAAGGCAAACCAATTCCATCATACACAAGTCACACCACACTTTCTGTGTTTGTGAGTACAGGAGAGTTTATATACGTGTGAAGTTTAGGAGTGAGTGTAGGAGTATAAGAAGCATTTGTCTAATGTACTCCATACATTGAATTCCCTGTACACATCATACACTCACACAAACAAACCCCAAATTCATATACAACATGGACAAACACGCCTTTTTAAACTCAACCGATTGCAAATGTATACTTAGGGGTATGTAGCTACTTGTGCACTTGTACTCTATCTGTATGTGTATTTGTCTATATTTATATTATTTGCGTTGCGCTAGATTGTGTTTGTATTAGACTTATGTTGATGGTTTATATAAATGTGATTCTAGTCTATGGTCTTCCGCAAGGATGGGGAATAGACATTTGTAGCAGTAAATACGCTTTATCTACCACTTTCCTTTTCGTTTGTATACTTTCACATTGTGACTATATTATATACCTAGGTAGTAGGTAGGTATATGTATGAATTTCTATAGAAATATACAGCTCGTAGCCTGGCTTTTTTGTAAGGCATAGTTATTGTACTAGTGGGCGCATAAACTAAATGTATTGGAAGAAAGGCCCGAGTTATTTAGGTAAGTTGGCTGTTTCGTTGTCTGCAGAAGACATTAGAGACAGACATCACATCACATAACATCACTACACATTCCATATATGCACAAATGCGGTCACTACGTATGTATATAATGTATTAGTACTATCTCTCTCTGTTCTATACATCAGAAAGAGAAAATAGGGTTTTCTAAAAACAGCCTCTCTCAGCCAGGAAAGCAAAAATCCATGGGTTTTTCGTCAAAAACCGTTTTTGGATTTTTTGCTGGGTTGTTGTTTTTGCTAATAGCGAAAAATTCAAACTAGGTAGAATATTTGTATGTAAGCCTCTGTATTCATGAACTTCGTGCCTTCGTTCCCTTAGTTTTAAGCTTATTTTTGAAGATGTTTCTTTAAACGTTAAATATCTTTGTGGGACACAATCACAATTTTTGTATAAAATATTTGGCTTGTTTTTGAGACAATTTTACGTATATATTTACTTATATACTTGTATATTTTAAATAAACTGTTCCACGCACGCCTTCAAAATCCATTCCTGCTAGTAAATTACATTTAGGATTCAGATTTGTCTTTTGGTGAATAGTGCAGTGAACTTTCAGTGCTAACAATAAGTACTAACTAAAACTGCAGTAGTGTATGCATCAATCCAAATAGAATGATTTCTCCAATCTCACAATCATTGCCAATATTTGTTATTTTGTTCCTCATTGTATTCACTACGAGTTTGTCTCATTTAAATTTTGATTTTATATTAAGCGGGTATTGAAAAACCCAAAACCCGTGGTGTTTGCATTTGTTACAATCAAAAACCCAGCAAAAACCTAATACCCCAATAACCCTGGCTTTTGGGTATTTGGTTTCCTGTTCTCAGCGTGTAGCATTTGCCAAAAGAGAAAAGTCAATTGCCTTTCCACTTGGTGTTGTGTTTGTGGTTGTGAAGCCGAAAGAAGAATAAGAAAATACGAGGACGACAAAGGAGAAGAAGAAACGACAGTCAAGATGGCGATGAAGGAAGAAGGCAGAAAGACAATCAGCTACCTCAGGCGTTGTTGTTGCCAATAGAGTAGAATAATTTCAGATGTATGAGTAGTAGTCGTAATAGTAGCAAGTGCTAAAAGAAAAAAGGCAATTTCCCCCAAAGAGCGATTTTTCTAATGAAAACTAAACACAGCCAGTCAGTGACAGTGGCATCTCACAAAGAATATTTGGACACGACACAGAAATAACCCGCTTCCTCCTCACTTTCTCTTTCGCCACTTAACTTCCTTTTTTCCGTTTCTCCTTCCTCCGACTGTCTACTTTAACTTCACACTTAATATAGTCATCATATTGTGTCCCCCAATATTTATACATGGCTCAGTTAAAATAAACTCAACTGTTACATTCCTATAACATATTTATTATATATTTAATAGTCTGTTGAGGAGTAGGCGTATTGAAGATGAGTGCAGATTTTGCTTTTTTGCATGGAAGTCTCAGGATTGATTTATATTCAATTCGTTTTTCATCGATCAAGGGAAAACCGCCTGTTTACTTCCTGTGTGATTCTTTGTGTGTAATATAAACGGTGAACTTCATAAGCAGTTTTAGTACTTTTAAATAAACCACTACAAAAATTTCAATCATAGTCTTCATGTAGGTACCTACAAATTATACAAAGAAGTTTTTTGTTAAAGAATTCAAGGATGGCTTTGGAACTGCTAGTAACTGCATTTATTGAATAAACTTATCAGCTTATAATTTCTTGCATCCAGTCAATGTGAATTTATGTGTGAAACTATCCAGCGAGATTCATTAAATCGAATGTAAAAGTGCCATTTGCATAAATCAGCACAATCTTTTATACTTTTAATGAGGAACCTACTAAGGTACTCACTCGTTTCTAATAACAATAACAACAAATACAATGTAGTTTATTTATTTTTAAACATTATTATTACTCAGAACGTAAATGCAATTATAAAAAACTTGTAAAAACTTTACTAGCATTCCCCTCGTTTAACTTTACCACATTCATTCGGCATATCAATTCTTACTAATAAATTTCCACTGATCAAAATTTCCTGGAAAACAGCAATGGCATCCTACATCCATCCAAGCAAAATAATTCAATATTGTGTAAGATGTTTTCAAAGTCAAGCTTAGGTATATGTATACACAGATGAAAAAACTGGGTAGTATTTTAAGAGAAATTCATAGTTTGGAAGGCGAACAAGTCAACAGAACAATTTCGCTTGTACATCGATGGAATTCAAAATAGAAAAAGTTTCGGGTCTTGATGTTGTAGTTGGAAATATGTACGTACATTCACTACACGTCTATAGATTTTCAGTCAGACTGAGTCGATATCCGGCAGCTGCTGACCTTGTCATCTTTTCTTTCTCTGAAAACAAGACACGAGATTGGAGAATGCATGTCTGTCCCAGTCGAACACATGTACGAAAAAGTCTTAAGTTATCAAGCTAAAAATAAGCAATGAGATTATATGCACGACCGCCATATTTGCAGTAAAAGGAAAGGGAAGCATCCAAAAACAAAAGCCAGGTAGTTTAAAGTATTACTGTGTCAAAGCAAAGAATTCACCATTCGAACTATCAACTAAAATACAAGCCAGTCTTATTATTGCACGGAATAATGAACATTTACTCTTATTGTTCACTCTTTTCAATTTCAAAACAAGCCTTTCAGTAGATTTAACTCGTTAGGATTTGGCTTATTGTCTTTTACTCCATGTACTATCTTCCCATTCCAACCTACTTTTCTACAAACAAAAAGTGGGAGAAAGTGAAGAGCTTTTAGTCTATGCAGTCATTTCCATTCTACTACTTCAAACAGCCACCTAACGATATTTCTGTTCTTATTGGCCTGCTCATAATCATATCACATATACACATAAGCAAAAATACGAAATAGACAAATTGGAACAGCGGAATGATAAAAACGTCTAGAATGTTTGCACCAATCAAATATTATTATCATTCTAGATAAGATTAAAATGGAATTGGGTTACAGTAGATAAAGCAGACGCGTGTGGTCGTATCTTCTTTATATATAGGATTTCAGTTTTTATGTTTGTATATTTCGGATCTACACTTGTAGGTTGTAGGTAGGTACTCATCACAGGTAGGTATAGGTGCACACTCAGTCAGAATTGTTTTGATTATGATTCCTATACTGACGATGAGAAATAACTAGATACAACTAGATATACAACTTGATATATAATTTATCGTGTCATACTGGCAATAAGTAAATAAACGGTAGGTAGTATGGTAGAAAATGTTCTAATTATTTACTGATGTGAGTGAGCTCTAAATGACAATCATTTGATTATAAAAACAACCTTCACTTTGTTTTCTAATTCACACAGTTTACCGTGAATCTTATATTAGAACTCACCGAAGTTTTAAATAAACTTTGAAGTAATTGAACTGGACATAGAAATAATATAATATGTATAATAGAAACCTCTAGGGTTGTAATAGAAGATTTACGGCATTTGAAAATGAACCATTTTGTTAGATAAAATATAACAAGTGATTTATTTGTAGTTATAATCTGAAAGGTATTTTGTAGTTGATTATTTCACAAACGTTGTTTATGCTTGCGAATAAAAGAATGTTGCAAATATCACATAATATGTGGCTTATATATAAAGAATGAAGTTTAAATTTTGCTGAAAGAGGGAAAATGGACTTTGGAGTCGAAGGAAGAGGTTTGTAGAATTTGACGTGGAAGTGTGCGAAGCCTTTGGTCTCTTTACTTTGGTTTGGTTTCTCAGGAGGATATTAGGTGTCAATTTTAGAGAGACAAATCGGTTCATCGAATTGCTTTCCGAACATTCATGTTGATTTATCGAGGAAGATGAAATCTGTCGAAAACAACAAATCTGCTCACAGTCTCAGGACTGGCAAAAGTTTGAAATATTGAGAAACATTATACGTGTTCCGAAACTGAAATGTTCTTTCGTCTTTAGTTTATTATTGGCGAGGTGGTAAGGAGCTGATCTGCTCAGATCACTTGACTTATCTCAAATCTCAAGCATAGCAAAACATGTTCCATTACCACCACCACGTCCTTGTCAAAGTATTACCCACCAGAATAGTAGTCACCGTCCTCTTATTCCAAAAACATCCAAAAACTCTTTTTCGCTTTTCTTATGCCAAACACTACTTGCAAGTTCCCTCAACCACCAACACCATTTAACACCACCACCCGCCTCACTCTGTTGTCCACGCCGTGTTCTATAGCCTGAACTTCCTGCCACACACACAATTTTTCGTTCCGCTGCTCTTGTCCTATCACAGCTATTATGCTATGTGTAGTATCATGTGCATGACACGACCCCGTCCTGCATTCTAAATACCCAGCACACATACACACACCACAAGAAATATACCTTTCATATTTCCAACACACAAAAATACGCACAAATCCTTCAAAATCCAACGCCTTTATGTGCAATCTGTTATAGCTATAGATTGTTATGGTGACATACACTTACACTATCTTTCTATTTTTCTCCTTTTCCATTTTCTTTAACAAAATTTCTACTTTGAGCCTTTCCTGCGTCGTGTACGTGCAGCGTATTCCATTGAACTTGCACTTCCATTCTATAACAATACGATATTTTTGTTATAAAAAAACATTTCATGAATGTCATCTTCGCTTTCTTGTCCTTCAATTTCCCGTCCTTACACATACTACCCTCCAAGCATTAGCCTTTCTGATGGAAATGAAGATTTATTGATTCAGCTCAACAACTGGACTAAATGTGTGTAATAGCAAGCTCGTTTTTGTAGTTGAGCACCTTGTTATACATTAGTAGCTATGTGCTATAAGCAATACATGAGATAACTTTATGAGTGCGTATTTATATGGAGATAAGGATAATAAATGTGGCTGACCATTCATCCGGAGTCCGGCATATTGAAGAAATGATTGAATAATTTATTAGGAGATAACACAGAAATATGAGAGAGGGAAATTACATAAATGGAAATGTAATGGACGGATTGTATTTATATAGAAATGCTGTATACAAAGCTATACAGAGACCTTTCCCTAATGGGAATTTCTATTGTTAATTATTATTTTGCTTTGTTCAGCTGCTAATTTAACGGATGTGATAATGGGAAGAGTTTTCTTGCAATATTAATGTGTACACATTATGCCATAGTTGACTTGACATTCAATGTAATAAATTGTACATGTAGCAAATGGAGTGAGTTCTAAATTTCGACAATATTATGTTTGCATTATAATGCAATATCATCCTGTACAAAATGTATACATAATACAAACACATCCATATACAAAGTGAACATGAGTGTCTACTTATAAATGCTGAGACATATTATACAAGTGAGTATTTTTCCTCAAGTTTCATGTGAATTTGCGTTTAGAACACTGCCATAGTCGTTCTATGCACAAGTAGCTATAATATTACATTGGTTTTCCACTTATGAAAATAGTTTGGTTGCACTACAGTAGGTATTCCTTACGGTTATAAATATCTACATACTATACATACATAGGTATACAGTATGCAAGAGTTTGAATGGAATTCGTAAGTGCAGCGTGGCAGGAGAGTTTCTTGTGCAGTTCAGAAAATAATAAATCTTAATATGATGTTGACAAGAGAGAAAGACAGGCTGAGTTTCATCACATCATTGACTGAAGGAAGGAAGAATGGAATAAAGTTTCTTTCTCGAAGAGTAGTTTCAAGGGTGGAACACCATCAGCTCAAAGAATAACGGAAAATGACAGAGAGAGAGGAAAGGCTCGTAGGATGAGAATAAAATTCAAGTTAAGTAAGCAAAAGCCAAGTTAGTTTATTTCTTGGTGTGTGGGAGAGGAGCCAAGAAAAGCATACAGAAAGAGAGAGAGAGAGTCAACTACGACTAACTAACTAAGCAGATAGAGAGAGAGACCGAGAGGGAAGAAGCCAGAGACAGACAGACGAGAGTTCGAGTCGTCGAGCGATCAACCAAAAACTAAAAGCAGCAGCATTGGTCCAACTATCACAATGCTTGAATATATTCTCGTATACATAGCAAACCAACTAGTAGCCGAATAAACGACTCTATGCACTTGGAAATATCTCCATTAGAGTCATAGATGTTATAGCTGTGTCTACTAAATATAGCAGTGTGTTATTACTACTAGGTTTTACATGATATGATGTATACATGAGAAGTACGTGTGTATATTGATAGTAACAATATGTAGATGTATGTATGTATCTGGTTTGAGAAAACATTTGGAATTTAAAGGGTTTTTGGCTTTCATTGCCTTGATTTGGAAATTATTGTTCGGAAGACATTGGCTCAGAGCCACAGTTAGCAGCTATGCACACCAATCATCCAACAGCAGGCTTCTCACAGTATGTATTATATAAGTATGCATGTCATATGTCTTAAATACATGTATGAGTGTGTATAGTGTGGTGTGTATAGTATTAGGTTAGGTTACTCGATGAATAGCCTGGCTCTAGTTTCAGACGAATTATTTGTCTGTAGTTTATGTGGAGAAGAAAATGTGTTTGTAAAATAAGGAGATAGAGATGGAAGTCATGCTAGGCAATAAAACGGAGAATGAAGCTAATTACCTGGGAATATTTCTAATATACACATACTTAGTGTATATTTATCTTTGCATACATCAAAGCAACGCTGCATACATCCACATACGACATGACGCAAATAGTAAACCGTCAAAAAACTTTTATGTGTATGGCTACACACAAAAATCTAAACCAATGTTATGTAACATTTTTTCTGAAGCTATATAGTGCACTTAGTTACATTTAACTATGTATGTATGTTTGTAAGTAATATTTGTATGTAGATATAGGTACTGAGAATTGTGTGTATAAATTGTAGATATAAATTAGCGTTTGTGGTTGGTTGCATGCTACATAGCTACATAATGTAATATTTTATAAGTGTTCATATTATTGGAGGCAGGAAATGGTGTGGTGACTGTGCTGCTGTGGGTTTGCTAAAGCAGAGTTCTGTTGAATATGCACTTTTTGCATTATAAGTATGTAGTATGCATTTTCGGTGGAAATAGGAGGACGATATCATAATAATGATGACAGGGAAATGAAATAGAGTCAATTTTGCTTGCATAGCTCTAACTGGCGTTAGAGTCAGTAATAGATGCCAAGAAGTTGTAATACTGACGATAATGTTTAAAAGGGAGAGCGAAAGGAAGACGTTGGATTAGACAAAGTATGGAATCTACAGACAGTTTTCACATTTTTTTCTTCTTCGCTCTACCAGTCGCTTCAGTACTGCTAATAATGGAGTGAGTCAAGCGAGGGTGACCTTTTCTCTTGTTTATGTTCACAGAAACATTTCTCAAGTACTTTTACGAGGAGGCGAAGAGTCGTGTAATGTGAAGGGGCATCACAGACCACGCCACAGCACAACTCAAACGTTTCATCACTTAAATTCGTTTTACTCACACACAATCACACTCCCTTCTTTTTCAATCCTTCTACAGTATTTACATACAATTCTCAAATACTAACACTAGTATCTACTCACAAATAATTTACTTAAATGTCCACACACGAATTACCTACTTTTTTCAATGTTTCCCGAGTATTTAGCAATAACTCTGTCTCTATACTTTCCTTCTTACTTTAGGAACTTTGCATACCTATATACAAAAATTTAGCAATCTAGCTACACTGTAGGCTCCTATATGTCATTTTCTTTAAACAGCTACATATTTACTCTATGTCTAAATTTGGAATCATGGAAAATAAACACAGCCGGCAAAATATGTAATATACACGTGGAATAAAAATATTATTCCTTCGCAAAGTTCACTATTTTCCGCTCAAGTACCTACCTACTCCATTCGCAAATTCATATTAGCATTATATGCTCTAAATACCAATAATACACATAGAAATGAATACATGGTATTGGAACAGCGTTTATTTTTGAACATTCTGTATATTATTCCGTAAGGGTATAGAAGAAACATTTGTAAGCGAAGTAGGGGCTGAAAAGGAGAGAGAGAGAGAACGTGTTTTTAACTCTCAATTATGTGAGAGTGTATGTGTGTGCGTGTACTTTGTCTTGTCGTTGTCAAGATTGTTTTATTTTCATTTGCAAACAGCATTTTCAACACTATTTATGTTTTTCAGGAGGATTTTACTTTGTTTTATGAGATAAAACTTTTCTCGTTAGCTGAATTAGAGCAGTAGTGTAAGTTGCGTAAGCTGAGCTTGAAAAGTGAGTGACTACTAACAATGAGTAAGTGAAACTTACATCACAACCAACTCCCTGCTGATTTCATTTCATTTTGTATTTAGGAACTCTTAGTGCCTATATACTACAAACATTACTCGTTTGTAAGTGCTCAACTAAATAAATGTAAACATATATACATACATACACTATACACTCTCAGCACACACACACAACACACAAGAAATACACTTAATACTTTGAACACTTTATTATTAGCCTCTTAGTCCTTCTATGTGCTACATAATGTATATCTGTGTGTGTATAGCATAATACAAAGCATTGAAAGCTACATAGAAGTGTATGTAGGTATAGCTGTTGTGTTGAGAGACTGTGCCCAATTAATAGTGGAGATGTGTGACACGTGTATATATTGTAAATACAAGTGAGCCTGAGTTTCTTAAAAGTTTTGCACTGGAATCGAGTTAAATGTTGTGATCGTGTGTCGCTTGTATATTAGTGAGTGAGTGTATTGGAGAGTGTAAGTTTATTAGGGGTTCTATTCTGGGTGTGGTAGTGGGACGGGTGAGTGTGAGTGTGCGGGCGGGTGAATGTGTGCTAAGTAGAGTGGTGGAGGAGAAAGCTGTAGTGTGGGAAATAGACAATGAAAGGGAAGACAATAGACAATCAAGAGAAAATCCATGTGGATGGATGGATTGCGGAATTGAATGGAACTGACAAAAACTTTTGCTTTCCTTGGCATCCTTCTACGACGATGGCAATAAATTTTCTGTTCTTAGTCGCCTAAATCCGTTATCTTAATGAATTACTGGGTTTTCCATCTTGTTGGCTCAATTCCTTTTCCGAGCTTCGCTCTCTCCACGGATTTTACTTATCAGGTCGATACTCTAAGATGAGAATGAGAGAGGATGATGTGTGAGTGTGACTTGGCTCTCCCGATTTCTTTTCCAACCATTCCATTCCCGTCTTCTTCTTCTTCTTCGTCTTCTTCCTTGTCGTCTTCCCTTTTTCTTAACTCGCAGATTGTTTAAGTTTTCGTGGTCGTGGCTTGGTTCGTTGATCTTCCGATGGAAATCGCAATTGAACGACGCTTTCAACTTTTCCAACAGGGGATAGTGGGCCATGTTAAGGAGAATGAGAGAAAAAGAGAGAGTCCATATACAACGAAGATTCGACCGCATCACATGTATCAATATAGTAATGCAATGTCACTGTCATTCAACTTAAAATCAAATGGTAACCTTACACTCATTGCAGGACTACTTTATCTTGATTGTGCTGTGTTTATTGATGGCCCAATGAGAACTGAACACTTTCACCCGACCAAACCATTTAGAATCTTATCAACCAATGGATTTTTAATAATAAATCTTCTTTCCCCTACACCATAATATAACTCTTTCCTTCCTAACACTCCATACATGCACTTCTCGCAACATTTGTACAAATTACATTTACACCAACTAAACTTTACACACGTAGGTCTATATAGCTATTCTAATGTGTAATCACACATATACGCACGCAGTTTGCTAGAAAATCTTTCATGTACCTACGATATATTTAACATCAAAGTATTGGCGTGTACTTGAACAAGGATTTAAGAGAGATAGAGAGACTGACTTATGTATAAAATATATACAGGGTATTAAGTGTCGTGTAATAATAAGTCGGTGTATAGTGAAAGGGGGAGGTGTTGAATGAAATATGACGGGAGAAAGGTGACTGTTGCTACTCACAGATTGGATTTATTATAAATCCTGTGTAATGCTCTCATGTTTCTCATTCATGTATGAATTTTGTAATTAGAACGGCAATTGGATTTGAAGGGGAAGTTATTTGGTGTGGGAAAGGAGAAGACAGAAAATTTGATTTCATTGCTTCAGCAAGTCGGAATGTGGTAGTTACCTACGGATTGTCAAATCCTAATTACATTTCATAGGAGGTAGCTGCTAATAATATGTGGTCGGCACTGTCTTCTGTAGGTAGAGTGTCTAGTTGTCAGAATTTACAACTTGGCTTCCTATTCACCGTCCTTCTGTTGTCATAGCTCCATAGCATAGCCCATAGTCGCCATCATCATCATCCTCGTCGTCGTCGTCATCTTTGTCGTCGTCAAAGCTTCTGCTCGAGTGTAATGAGTAATAATACTGGCAGAAGCTGACGGAAGACTAACTAATGATAAGTATTCATCAGTCTCCACAGAAACTTTGAGAACATGAACTTGTCATCACTAGACGCTCTCAACTCCAACCTACAAAACTCCAACTACAACATCCACCTTGTCTCTCAGGAGAAGAACTAGTACTAATACTAGTGCTCATCGCTTAAACCCCACTCACTCAGTCCTACAGCCACAAACACAATTATTAGACAACTCTCACTACCAGTATTATCTGTAGTTGTCCCGGCTACTTATTTCCCAAACCTGCAAAGTCAACTAATAACCTGCTCCCTGTCAATCCACGAACTTAATTTTCCAAGCCAAACCAAAATGCATAGGATACCTTTATTTAGCAGCAGCAGTAGTAGATCTTTTTATTATTCATTTTGTATAACTAATTGTATGACTTCAAATTTTTTTAATAATGCAGCTAATGCTTAGGTAGAAAATCAAATCGAAAATCAGTTGAGAATTTTTAACCATTTTATTTAAATATTTCGTAAGGGAAAAATATTTTATACATTCAGTAAGGTACTCCTGGTTTCTTACAAATTAATTATACAAATATCATTTTACAATAAGACTTTCTCTGACGAGAATTAATTGTATATCTTTGAGAAGTCCATGATAAAAGACTTATAATTAGTTTAAACACTAATTTACACGAGGGTGTGTGACTAACCGTACGAGTTAGTTTCCTTATATAAAAAGCTGTTTTGTCACCTTGAGAAGATATTAAATGAAAAGTGGGTCGATCATGGGTTATCAAAATCACTCAAAAAATTTGGTCGTCTTACTTGATAATAAACTCCTTACAAATAGCAGCAACAATTATATAAAATAAAAGTACATTGCGCGTCAAGGCTTCCTAAGTGTAATCAAATCATGTCCAAGTAAATAATACACGCATACGTGTGCGCGTTTAAATAACATAGAAAAATTTACAGGCTCCTCAATATGAAATAAAATATGAACTTTCTTCTAAAATAAGAGTGTAATACACACTGTGTATAGGAAAAGCTGTTCTGGTATTGTGGTACGGGTTAAAACTACTTTTTACTTTTACAGTTCTGTTCTACAAATATAACCCATGTAAACATTTTATGGATCTCTATTTTGTTGCACGCGGCTGTATAGAAATTCCATGCCTGGGCAAATATAATATTTTGTGTTTTAGAAACTGGTTGCATTAGAATGGTGGAAGAATGGTTTTGTAGTACCTGTATACTTATTGTTTGGTTGTAAGCTTTCTGTCTTGCAAATCCCCACAATTGTGGTGCGTACTTATGATGTATAGTTTACAGGCTGTCAACGAGGATTGAATTTTGTTTCTGTGGATGTGTTCACTCTGTGATTCCATTTACGTGATTATGGGGGAATGGCCTTAACTTGTACGTACGTTCGTTGTTCGTACAAACTTCAAAAGACAAAAGATAAGGAAAGAGCAAGAGCATACAAATCCTCTTGACATTGCCACTCCACGTTCTTTCCCCACGGCTTTTGCCTTCTCACAGCCTCTTCTCTATTTACTTTTACTTTTTGTTTGCCATTTCTCAATTATTGCATCCAACTCCCCACTCTAACCTAAATCCCAATACCTTTCCTAACAATGAGCAGAATGCTTTCACGGATATCCATTTCCCAACTACCCATTATATTTTTCTCAAAGAAATTCCTTTCCTCCAAAATGCCCAACAGATTAAATGACAATTTCGTGTAATCTGAAAAGTACATACATTTGATCACAATGTGTTGCTATACATTCTACTAAACCTTCTTTAGTGTGTAATGCCATTGAAGATTAATCTCTGTAAAAATTCTGTAGTATTTGTAAGATGTCAAGACAGTTTACAAATGTCAGGTACAAAGAAACGAATTTCTTACAGATATATAGCTAAAGAATCAATAAAGGTATGGATTTCAACGTTGCAATTTGCGTGAGGCACACAATTTGTGCAATTCATTGTGTAGATAAGAGCATCTATATATATAAATATATTGCAAATAAAATAATTCTTCATAAAACTATATTTAATAAGGAAGATGATATGATGAAATAGATAGGTAGTGGAGATTGGGAGGCCTGAAGTGATAAAATTGTGTCTACAATTGGTTGGAAACCCTTTTCTTTCTTGTGGAAATAAAAGAGAGTGATTGGAACGAAGCTACTTAGAGATATCTACAAGGTGTTTGAAAATGATAGAGAAATCCACAAAGGTGAACTGGCCTGAACTATTTTCTCATTCCTCAGACATTTTTATTTGCACCGGGAAAATGAATTCTTCTCACTCAGGTAATAACGTGGGAGACAGCGAACGCAAAAAAGAATATGTTTGTAAGTTTTATCGTGACAGCTTTGTTAGATTGCATATTGGTGGCGAGAACTTGGGAAGGAACATTACGCAATTCCGAGTGGAACGAGAAAATCAAATGGTGTAAATGTAGCATTTAGTATCTACATCAAAAGACGCATTATAAAAAGACTCTCTAGTACCTCAAAGAATACTACAATAAATTTAGCGTGCATGCTGCACCTATTAATGAACACTTTCATAGAAACAAAAAAAGGTTTCGGATTGTCCTTTTTCATAATACTCACACTTTTAAAATCATTCCATTACTTTTACATAGAAAAAACATTTAATACTGCGATACTTATACTCCCACATAAACACAATCCAAATAACTGAGAGAACAATTGTAAAGGAAGAATGTAGCGTGCTTGCAGACAAATCTAATTATTTCTACTTATTATACTGTAACTTATATGTAATTATAAGTACACAAGTAAGATTTAACATGAAATATCTGTAATGCACTGAATGGCTATACTGTACATAACACAAAGAGAAATTCAGGGACATTGAAAGTACACATGACCAGAAGAGTTTGTAAGTTGCACGTACACATGATTATGTACTACTTACTTGAGAGAAAAGGGAAAGGTAAGAAGAAGAAGGATTCTGGTTGTTGAGTCATTTGAATAGCCTTCGTTGAATATCCCTCATTCTCATTTCTTATGAATATTTATAGGCATGGCTAGATTTAGGAGAAAAGATAAAAGAGAGAATTCCAGTAGAAGCTTTTCCTTTCCTCTCTTTTCCTCGTCGTCGTCGTCTTCGTCATCGTTTCTCGCCGCTTCTCTCTCTCTTTCTTTCAGCGTGCATAAAAGAGAAAAGCCAATAGGAGAATGGAGCACTCCAAACACACATACATACATACTGCATGCACAGTGTGTGTGTCTAGCAACGTTGGTTGGCGGAGAGTATAATAGAGAGAAAGATGGAATGGCTAATGTTATGTTATGATACGATGTGATATTATATTATGACAGTTGGGTTGGGCTCTACTCGACTCAGTTGAGAGTTGAGACTGAGAGGATCATCTGTCTTTGTACAAATAATCCTTTCTGATATGCAGTTATTGTCCAAAGGAAACCAGGCTCCGTTCCTTTCCGTTCTCTTCCTCCCTCCTCCTTTACTCCTCCATCTCTATTCAAATGAATGAATGGTGATGAAAATCTAGCATGATATTATGTACATCCTACACTCCTATATCTACTACGCCACCCAACACACATACAATTCCTACTCTAATACATAAGATAAATTCACCACTGTGTAATATAGCTGTAACTACCAATAGCTCCTTGTCTAGGGCACTAGCTACTTAATATATAAATATAATAACTGTATATAACAACTATCAGATTTTTACAGTGCATAGTATACATAGACATACATAAGTAGCTACCTATGTACATATAGGATATACAGGGTGTCTCACTGATCGTTTGCGCCGATAATACTTGGGCAATACTTTCACCATAGCTTTTAAATCTCCCGCCCTGTGTGTGTTTAGCTCACAAGCAGGCTAAACTTCTACTTGCTATGGTACAACATTTAATTATCGGCGCGCGCAAGTGATAACATAATACGCAGGGAAAACAAAGTGAAAGTATTGCTCATGTATTATCGGCGCAAAGGATGAGTGAGACACCCTGTATTATATTATATGATTGCTATATAATATGTGCTATGTACATATAACTAGTATACTATATAATAATACGTGTAGTAATAGTTTCCTGCAACACCAGACTTCTTGTCTATTTTACATAATAATATGTCAGACTGTATATTATATAGATAGGAGAGTTAAGTGCCTACAACAACTACAGACGAAGCGAGCAAACTAGCCGTATTAGGCACCCACTGTGTGTGTTTACTATGTTAGTAGGAGATGAGATAGCTGATTGTGCCGGCATTGTGTATGTATGTAAATGTTATACGCTTCCACAAGGAAAACCAGATATAGGATACCAAATCGAATCACCATACAAAAGATAACCGAGTCAAAACTCAGCAATCTCAGGACTTGTATAGTGAGAAACCTAAAACTCTCTCTCGCACTATCTCGCTCTCCATGTTCCAGTGCTAAATGATTATATTATTATGATTTCTAGCTTCTGCTGCTAAATCAATAATACATATGTTATATATCAGCTACTTACATTTAGTAAGTGTATGGTGAGTGGGTTGAGTAGAGTTCAGTTTCTATCTTATATGTACTCTATTTTTTATCGGAGAAAAGGAGAGTGATGGACATTGTGTCCATTATTAAGTTACATTACGGATATTGTTGTGTTGGCAATACAAGGAGGATTATGACAAGTAGTGTTAGTGAACCCAGAAAGAGATTCCGCAGCATAAAGTGCACGTGGCTTATTTTCAAAGAGTTTGTTGTAAGCAAATGCCAAAGCACGTAATCAAATTTTCAACAAGTTTGGATGAGAATTCATATAGGTACATAATAGGTATAAGTAGGTGTACGTTTTCGAAGCGTGGAGTGTTGTTGAAGCATGAGGCAGAATGTAATGTCATTGTGAGTGTACAATTTAGACATTAGCGATGTAATTTTATTCATTCTCTTTGATAGTCCTTGTGTAGTACAAACATAATTGAGTCAAGTGTACTTTTCATCGTGTTTAACAACTATAACAACAAAATCATTTTATGAGTTGGGACTGCGATTTACAAAGCCACACACATACCGTCATGGTGAATGTGATACAACAGAAAGTGTATCAAGCAGAAATCTTTTGCACAAAACATTCCTGTGAAAAAATGAACTCAAATAATGTGTTCCAGAATGTTTCGAATAAAACAATTGAAAGCGTTAAATTATATTTAGACTTCCTCTCAACCCTTGTTTGTTACAACTTGGAGTAGTTAGTATACAATTATTGATATAAATTGTTGGATTACTGACATTTGTATTCTGGACATATATTTCTGCATTTTCAGGCAATCGCTTCGCAGACAGGAAAAAACTTTGTTTTCATTATATGTTATTACAACAACGCTAAGGTGCTATTATCACGGACGGGCAAACGTTTCTAAGGAATTGCAAATGCAGGTATATAGCTAATGTATTCTCCAGAAAAATACATGTCCAGTCAAACGTATCATCATCACCTCATGAAAGTCGTTCAAATAATGTCTAAGAATTTCTGTGGAAAATAAATACGTTGGTGACGCTTGACGAGCTATGAGAGTCCATGCAATGCCATGTCGTTATTGAAATCGAATGTATGAGAATACTTACCTATATATGTTGTAGAACTCTTAAGAACTAAAATTACAAACATAGGTAGTTGAGTATAGATTTCCTGGGTGGATTTGCTCTAAATAAGAAAATGAACAGAGTTTTATGTTTGTAAATAGCAATTGGTTGGAACAACCGTGATAATGACGATCTGCAAAGTTTGTTTTAGCGGATAATGCGAATTCTCTTGCTACAAGAAGGTTGAGTTCGGGTGAAACACGGAGTATACGGAGTCAGAGACCAAGGAATTCCAACTTAAACAACTCCGCAGAGTCCAACAATCCAACTTACTTTTCCACACAAACAGTTACGAATTTATACTTCAAATCCACTCAACCTTTCTTATTGTATGTACATACATACCTTAACACAAGAAAGAACCAATAGTCCCTACTCTCAAGACAGGTGTGCAAATATTCCCAGTCAAGTCTACAACGTTTCATTATAACAAACGTTTTTTCTTGGAAATGTCTGTAGCAAAATTCTAGAAATCACGTAACGCGATTACGTATCTTCTTATGTAGTAAATTCTCCTACAGAACAATTAACTACACTCTTCTCAGGAATTTCTAAAAATCTTGAGCAGTTGCTCCGCTATGTCCAAATTTTATGTGTAAGTGGACACTATACTAGGTTCTTAATAAAATTCCGATGAATAACGCTAGTTTCTATAAACTGTTATCAGAAACACTTTATACCGTACATAGCATAAAAACTAATGCATTTTACGTATATGGGTTTAGAATCTACAAAAGAAACACAAATGCTACTACTTACACTACAATATTGCATTTTGATTGTGAAAACTGTGGAGAAGTCGATATAAGTAGACACAGTCAGAGCCAGTAATGCAACGCGTGGCATTTTCTATAAGAATAACTAATAGTTTCGTCCAAGTTCTTTGAGTGAATACAATAGACATATTTATTTGTGCAACTCCATTATTTAGTGTGGTTGTTATGTGATATATTAGATGCATGACACACTAAAGCTACACAATTTGACTGTTATACTAAATAGTTGAATTGATTGATCTTTATTGCGGTGTAAAATGTGTGTATGTATGTGTGTCTGAAAGGATTTTAAGTTCATAGCTGATACACACATAATGTGGAGACATGGAATTCGACAAGACTTTTGTGAAGGCTTCCGCTCAGACAGACTACAAAACTAATGGCAAAGAACCCACACGAGGCCACCACTCACTTCAACTGAACTTAAGCCTCACAAAAGACACAATGCCACTACATACACAGATGGGCTTTTTTGCCTTGACTTTAATCTTCCATTACCTCATAATATTATTACTTACTTTTATATTGCTCCACCATTAATTTCTTGAATACACGTACACACATATAGCATTTAGTATATAGCAATAGACATACAATCCAATCCCTACAAGTAGTACATAAATACATTGGCGTATAACTTTCATTTTTACAACTTTTTATGTCTGATTGAAGCCGACACAGAATCTACTAAGCGGATTACAGTACATATATATAGTATATGCACATATTAAATACTACTCTGCATTTTATTATTACAGTAAAAATAGTAAAATGTTAAAAATAAATTGAAAAAAATGGTGAAGATGTATTCAAAACCTATATAATACAAAGTAAAAGAAAACACATGTATGTATGACAGAGCAATGTTGATCCTATTACAAACGATAATACAATTATAAGGAAAAGTATGACGTAAGTGTATAATAATAGCTATATGGAGAAAGAAAAGGTTGAGCTTAGTTAATAGTTATATTACATACATACATCTAAGTATTTACAAAGGTAGAAGTATACATTGCTTGTAGCTGCAGTAGTATTTAACATGTCATGGCTTATATAGCTCACATAAACGAAACGACTTTCCATTTCATCCCAGTCTGAAAAACCTCATCTCTAATAAGTTTCACCTGCTCTGCTCTTCTCAGACGATTAGGTAGGGCCTATTTAGGGTTGTTGGAGTATGCATTCTACACACATACACACACTTTTACAAGCAGCTCTATACACTTTGGCGATACCTATAGCCTCTACTTGCAAGAGAACACGAAGCCCAACAACTTTCTTCAATAGGTACAGATGACTTCCCAACACAAAACTACTACTCCTTTTCGTACTACTTGAACTATGAGTAATATTGTAATGTGGAAACGTTGGTCGTCTTCGTCGTCGTCGTGTTCGTCGTTGCTGTAGGTAAAAAGTGGGAAGAAATAGGAAGGTTCCTTATACAGTTACTATTATACTGCTCTTGTTGTAAGCCATAATAGTATGTCCGCAGTAAAGTCTTCTTCTCAAAGTTTACTTTCTTAAAAACATTCTCGCTCTCTGCCCTGTAGTCTTTCCCGTAGTTTTTTCTCATTGAGGTACTTACAAGCTTATGTATGTACGTGGCTACTAGCCATGCTATACTACTGCAAATACTTCTTCTTCTATATTATACTGCAGTCATGAGTCCTCATATTTTTATACATGGGTATAAAGTGCATGGAGTGTAATATTATAGGAAAAGTGCCGTAAAACTAATCCATATTATACGTATGTAAATGTATATGTTGTAATATCTGCCTTGTAGCATGAGACTACGACGCTGACTAAGTTTCTCCGTCCAATTGCCCAAATTGACTTGACTCTGACGGATTGTAGTCACAGGGAAGAATGAGTTCAGACGCAAAGTGTCTTTTTGCTGAGGAGGATAACCAAAATTCACGCTCTCAGCTTTGTGTCTGTAGTTTGTGTATGTGTTGAGAAAGCCATGCTATGAAAATTCTTATTGTTTTTCTCATATCTCGTCCTTGAATCACTAAGTCTTCTTCTCAGCCTCGTCTTTTCTTTTCAAATCATTGGACAAATAGAGAAAAGCAAGAGATTACTTACGCAACGGATCTGCATACTTTGCAATTTCAAATGCATTTAGATACAACACACATTATACGAGATAGACACATAAAGTGAGCGAGAGAGAGAGAGAGAGCTTACATTGTATAGTCATGTAATACGCTCGAATGATAAAAACATATTGTATAAATATACATGTATAGTTGTAGAGGTATGCAATTTTTTCTGTATAAATTATAGATCTAGAAAAAGTAACTTAAATACAAAGCACTCTAGTTATATATGTGTGTACATTTATATGCAAGTGTTTATTACACGTGTAAAATATTAGTTGTTTGTAGGTAATGCACTGAGATATATTTTGTGTGTGTTTATATGTGATGTTTGATGGGAGGTAATGCACAAGGTATGTATGTAGAAGTAATGGTAGCCCATTAGTGTTTATAGGCAAAGATCCTTGGTTTTACGACACAAAAGATTTTTCATTAAATGGACTGAATTGTTTTTATCTGTGTGGATTGATCGTCGAAGAGTCTAGCTAATGGCAGAGAGGATGAGGAATCACCGTCGTACAACTTACAACAACCATGACATGTAAATGGAACGAACGGCTTAGCGTTCATGAGGCTAACAATAATAATACCCCTACATACATAATACACTCCTCTTTCTCTGCACAATATCTAGCCGCAGACTAAAATACTCTCACAGCACGCTGTGTACTATAGAGCCCTCATATACACTCCTACTAACAATAACTAACGATCTGTACTAAATAATAGAACGTAGAGAAATCTTGGCAAGTGTAATAGTGGCGGCAGAGTATCATAATGCATTACTTTACTTTAGTGTATTATATTGTATGTATGTATGTGGTGGAGCTACCTGGATATCAGTAGACGTAAAAGTCTGTAAAAAATACACTAAAGTAAAGTAGTAAGTATGCATAGAAATGTTGATATGCTACGGTTGAGTGGTGGTTGGATTGAATATTTTCCTTGTTATGTGCATTCGGATACGCATCCACAGTGAAAAGGACGACAGTAGAAATAGTGGTAGTACATACAACTACATAGTTATGATAACACAGTAAGAGAGAGAGTGCACATATAAATACACACATACATAGAAAGATCCACATACCAAAAAAGGATAAAAGCAGAGATGGTTGTTGGATGGCTGGAGAATGATGAAATGGAATAGAGGAACTAAGTTGTGAGTAGAGAAAATAAAACTTGACGGAATATTATGGAAAGAGAGAGAGAGAAGGGAAATAATATCTGTACAGGACAGCACCCTCATAAATCAGACGTTCATAAAAAATTTAAGTGGCCGTAAGGTAGATAAGAAACACTTTATAGATGATGTGGCTTATGATAACTAACAAGTGCTAAGCACAAAACAAGGCAAAGAAAACCCACACGGAACTCATACCACTATATTACAACACAAGCTCTTGTGTATTTATATGTGAGTGTATCTATCTGTGCATTTCTTCAACCAAATCGTGTATATACATAATGTATGCAGTAATACACTGCACTGTGGTGTGTGTGTGTATGTGTACGTATACTATATATAGATTTGTTATGTAGGATGTCTAGTGTAAAGAAATATTGCAAGCGGAGTTTAAAGTATAGAAGGTAGTAAGATCTCATAATATTATTATTACAGTGTGGTATGGTGCTGGTATTAAGAGTTGTCGGTCTCTGTGTGAGGTTGAAACATATAACACGTATATAAGTAATAACTTTCCTTAACTACGCACGAAATATTGTAATATGCGCATTCAGTATGTTATTTATATTTATAAAGAAAGCAAAGAAACTAAAACCACGCGACACACGGTTGACTGAAAAGGAAGCAATAAAGAAATAAAAAGTTCCCTATTAGAAATACACACACGACATTAATTTATTTTCTGGTCTACCCAACCAACCAAACACAAATATGGAACATCTCTGTGTGCCATCATCCTCCCTGCTTTATGCCTTGCATAGACAAAGTCACAGTTGAGATTTTATTCCTTTTGTCCTCCTCACTAGACTTTCCTTCTACAATACAATGGCACACAATATATAGCCCTTTAACTCGTATGTCGTGTCTTCTTCCTCCTACTATTTATGCATTATGTATGTTTCATCCTAGTCCGCTATCAACTACACACAAACACACATACACTACTGTCTAGTCAATGCACAATCCTTCTGTGTTTATATTACATGTTTATACACTCCATAATATTATAACGCTACACTGCCTGTCTCAGTCTCTATCTCTGGCGGTGTGAACTCTTCTCTCAAAGAATCCTCCAAAACTCATAAAATCTACTACACTTCTTTTCTTTCTGTCTCACTCCGCCACCAAATTTTTATTCAATGCTAAAAAATATTCTTCCTGTCTATATAACACCAACGTAGTTGTTTCTGCAGATGTTGATGATCATCCAAATGATAAATTCCACTAATTTAATTGCTATGAAATATTTATACAAAAATATCCACACCCTACAATGTAGTGTTGCAATGCTTGCTTTGCAAGTAAATAATACATTAAGTAGTTTTATAAATTTTTCAGTCTCATGTTACTTTTGAAAGACTTATTATCAAAACGAGTAACGCAACAATGTTTAAACACTTTATAATTATATGGTAATGTGAATTTACACTTTAGGGAAATATTAATTGCAAACTGAGATTTTTAATGGATCTCTTACACATACATAATATAGGTACACATAAACATTACTTTTAAAATTCATACAATAATCTTGGGGTTTTAAGAGTGTTACCTTTATAACATAGCTGATGATTAAAATATAGAGTTATAGCAATCGCGATATTGTGTGTGTATCAAATGACATACATTGGGAATGACTGGTAATTTTGTATGTGTTTGTGTACTAAATGTGTTGTTTTATTTGATTTTTTCAGAGTATCTCATGTCTTCACCATATCAGCCAAAATCACCTTTGCCAATGGGCAGTGCATTAGCGACTGCCAAGAAACTGTTTCAGAGTGACAATCCCCAGACAGAAACAGCGGAATCGAACAGCACTCTGAGTACATTGCCAAGCCAAGCCAGGTATGCACAAAACACTATTTTCGATTATTTTTCGATGCTTGCATCATTTCCCTACAGGAACCATTCCAGTAAATAGGACACAAGACAGACACTTGAGTTCAGCTGATGCTCCACTTCCATTTACTTGAATCGCTGCACGCCTTTCTTCTGTCTTCCACCCTCCGAGTCCTCCTTTCCCCGTCTTTCTTTTCCTTCCAAACTGTCGCTCTCACCGTCGCAAAAAAACTTTTCATTTTTCAACTCTTTTCTACCTGCTGGACCTCATCCATTCTTTACATTTTTACAAACACATGAAATATTCGTTTGACACGCTTTCCTAGTATTTCTCCTTACTTGTATGTATACATACACGTATGTATATATGTGATGCTATACTTCTTTGTGAGTTTCATATAGTAATTTACGTTTACTCTATGTTTATAGACGCGAACACGGTAATATCATTTAACAAAAAGTTTTCTTCAAAGAAATTCAATACCTAAATGAAAAGTGTAAACTTCATTTGCGAAAAAACATAAACAAGTTGAAATGATAAATGATGATTGATAAAAGGAAAAGTCTGCAACACTTGTACTTTTCTGCTTTTAATTTTTTCTACACGACACTGGTTGAAGAACAATAAAATACGTTGACATTTCCCCGAACAGAGCATTCGTGTGAGAATAGTTTGTGTGAGCTGTGCGTGGTTGGGAATTTAATGTGCAACGAATTGATTGTGTTATTTATATTTGTCTTGTTTACAGATATTTAGACTAATATAGGTCGAAAGGAGAAAGATTAATATTGCGTTTGCACAGGTGAAAGCACAATAAATATGTCGCTATACATTATGTTTCATTGTACGTGCATTAAAAGACTCTGGGGTCATGACATGTAGCACTGCGATTTGTAATAGTCGAACGTTCGATGCAAATGAAGCAAATGATTGTAAAAACTTTTATGCATGTGAAACAGCAATTATTTCCATGAAGCTGCCTTACTAATAGCAGAGCTATGCTAAAACTATCGCTATAGGTACCAACTAGTCCTTTTACAAATAAAAAATGCTGCACTGTATTTATACGAAGATGGTAGGCATACGAATTCCCATACAAAACACAGTGAAACAGTAGGCGCAATTTCACGAATCGAATGTTTATATAAAATATTTGTGTGTGTGAAAATACGTAGTGCACACACGACATTACAGGATTTGAGTATTGGGTAGTTCAAAGTTCACATAGTTTATCTTGGCCCGATTTGCTCCTATGTCTCTGCTATATAATTCACTGTTAAAAGAGTAGTGCCAATGTCTAGGGTGAGCATTACATTTGATTTTGTTGTAGTAAATCGTAGCTAATACTTCTACGTGTGTGTTATTAGCTATGAGTTAGTTGATTTTACTTTCCTCAGTTGAAGTTACTTGATTTCCGGTGAAAGTCACAAATGACAAAGGAGAGGAGGAGGTGCCACACCGCTATTGAACAACTAACATAACAACTACAAATATTATACGTGCACGCCACACTATAATATATAATTTTAAATCCTCTCAATTTTATATGAACGTCAGTCCTTGTAGTAGATATAGGTATAACCATATCGTATAGAAAATAGAAACCCATTTATTTCGATTTTGTTCCTTCTAATTGAGAATTTTACTTAATATGAGATTAAAGCTACTGGTTTGCTTTATCCTCACAAATAATATGGCAGTATAGTTGTGTTGTGTAGGAAACTAAATAATCAAATACGCGAGACGAATTAATAATAAATATCACATGCAATGGAACACGAAAAGGTTTTGTCTTTGAGTCGAGTGTAGGTAGTACTAGTAGTATTGTTTGATAGACAATTACTACGAGCGGAACATTTGTGGAAATCAATGGTCCAAAAAATGCAATGACTGGCTATGACATAACATAAGGCACCCAACCAAACCAAACCAAATTAGTCTCTGGCCACATCACTAAGAATAGCACGTCGAATGCTAATGGTGTAAGAATTTCCAGACCACCTCAATAGAATCCTTCCCACAAATCAAATTAAAATTGCCTGCTCAATTGCCTGGCTACTTCCATCAAAAGCGGATTGGAAAACAACTGACGTGGTTGAATACCTCAACAAAACGCAAAGGACGACTATATTTAGAATTTCTATTTAGAAAAACAAATAATAACAAAAGTAACCTTCTGCATTGGCGTTCTATGTATTTTGCTTTTGTAATTAAATCTTAAAAATAATTTTGCCTACTTCCTTACGTGTGCAAAACATGTCAATGTCAAATGCACCGCTTTCGTGTATGTTTTACAGCCAGAGTATATTATTCCACACGTTTTTATCACAATGCACCCTGTGTAAAAAATTCAGGAAAGTATAAAAAATTATTTAGAGAAAGAAGGATACATGAACGAAGAGATTTATCCATAATAAAGGCCTTCTCCGTGTTCAATTTCAATCACGCAATGTCAATATTTGAGCACTGTATCCATTTTTAAATTAGGTACATTATTTAGTTTCATAAATATTTGTCGCATGTTGAGGCGCTTTCCAGTCTTCCTTCCGCTGTTGTATTTATTTACTGTAACTATTCCTCGCTTTCACAAAAACCCACAACAACTCTTTTGTTTGTGAAATGAATCGATTTTTTCTTTTCCCATTTTCGACGGTTTCATTTTATAATTGTAGAATTTCGTAATGCTATGAAACGTATTTGTTATTCTGGAAAGCATTTATTATGTCAACGGGAATGTCCAGAATTTCGATGACTTCTTATATTCTACTCGAAAGAAAAAAATATTTTGAGTGGATGTTGGCATCTTTGGCTTTTTTGAACTGACTTATTTATTCATCATGCATTACGTATGAAGCATTTATTATTTGCAGCGTCCGTGTCATATATTTCTAACTCAAGTAAGTATGGTGGTCAGAAAAAGGAATTTCGTTACATCGCAATAAGTATGTTCATATGTTCATACCTACATATTATATTTTTTGATATGCTAGTTTTCCCTGTAGATTTAGATAGGTGGCTATAATCTTATTACTATTATAATGAATTCTTTACATACTACTACGTTGTACATTATACGTAGCAACCAAATTCTGATTCAAAGCTTCTGCACGCATAAAATGGATTTTCATTCCATCTCTCATAAAATCAGATACGAAAGTAATACAAATGTTTGGGCTGCCTCGTAATAAATACAAATGTAGACACAGAAAATAAATAGATTTTGTTAATATTCTGTAGGTATACAATCTGATATATATTTTTGCAGTGTATCAGTATGTGCTTCTGATTTTAAAGAGAGCGTATACTTATATAGGTACATAAAAGTTGAAATTGCAATATATTCATTCCATGAATATATTTCAGAGCATATCTATTTCCAATTTAGAATGAATAATGATATCACATTCCATTATTTTTATTCGTGTGTGTAAAGAAAATTATATTTTATTTTCATTCTTACATTTCAAATATAAAAACGATTGTTTTCTTTATTGTTATATAGAGCATCTAAAACATTCGACTGAATTTCTTGAATACATCAATTACAAATTAATGCACTGCGAAGGCAATAAATAATACGATCGTAGTTATACTGAAACTACTCTCGTTTAGATTTTGCACAGTATATATTATGTCTCAATGCATTTCCTCCGACTTTTTGCATAAATTGGTCTACATCCATAATATCCATACGCATTGGCCTACACCTACGTTAAGTCTGCGGCTTAGAGTGTGACATGACAATCCTCAAAATCTCTATATTATGCAAACGGACAGAAAGACGAGATTTTTTCCCTTGTCTCCTTTATCAACCACATTCCATTCCATCTCATTCCTAGTTCCCATACACGCTGTCTCCGTCTTCACTACCTCGTTTGCACTATTCCCAGAAAGAGCTTAATGCTAAGCTCTCGTATAGAATCTCTACACAGATATCATTCACTCAGCCACCATATACTTCCATTTCAAATATTTTATTTAGTCGCCTAAACTAAAACAAACTATTTTTATACTCCACCTATTCAACTCTTGGAAATTTCAAATTGTAATACACTGTGTATTTCATTTGTTTCTAAAATTGTCTACCAAACAGTTTGTTGGTATTGGAAAAATGTCTTTCAAAATATTCAAAACTCCTACAAAAAATATTCAACCCGACTCTATTTGACCTTCTATGTATAGCTGCATACATTATAAGGAAGTATGCCAATCGAATTGCTCACTCTAACGGTATGCATTTCGTCTAAAGTTTCAGTATGTATAAATGGCCACTCTGTTTGACAACTTTATTGTACTTGGCACATTTGTGAATAATGTTATTTCACTTTGTGCATAGTGGTTTAATTGACATTGTATGTTTACATGTACAAAGAGTACAAACGTAGAAGTAATTAAAACTTGATTATATTGTAAGGTTTGGATGGACAGTGAGTGAGTCAGCATGCGTTCTGTGTTACATATGACACTTGACACGGAACTACTACAGAAGGAAAAGGAAAGAATGGGAGTGCATGTGAGTAAATAGAGAAAGTGTCGTAGGTATTATTTACCGTAATGATTATACCCTCGGTATATAATAAATGTACATACTATGTATCTAAATGCAAATTATAGAGAAAACATGGTTGTGTAATAATAATATTATAATATTGCACTACTACTACTTGTAGCAGAGAAAGACAAAGAGTAAGAGTGAGTGCGCATAGGGAGTTTAATAATGCACATGGACTCGACAGCATTCTTAATAATATTATAGTGAGAAAGACATGGTACAGTATAGAATATGAAATGATATTACCTGAATATGTATAGCAAAAGGAAGGACTACATAAGAAGGACTATATAAGGCTCCTTGGTTTATACATGGTTCAGAAGTTTATTTGGAGAATAGAGGAAAAAGCAAGGACTCTTTTGACTCGAACGTTACACACGCAATGGATTTGACTGAATGCAGTGTGTGCGGTGTCTGGCTGCATGTACTTCACTCTCGAGGATTTAGATTGCCTGATTTGGCATGAATGACATCACTGTTGAAACTGGAGCAGATCAATTTTAACTCGTCTCTCCTCGTTTACACACAAACACAGCTCACCTACTACCAGATTTCCTTATATTATGCATTACACCTACCTTCCCACGCTTCTCTATCCAGCTACAGATACACGTATCCGTCACTACACACTATGGTCTATAAAAATATGCAATGCAATACTTATACACTAAAGCATCAAAATACTTTCTACGCATATACATAGCACATATAATGTGCAGTTACTCTAGTCACCTATAAAACGACACTGTATGTACTAATGCTCATGTATGATACACATTTTCCCCCTTTTAAGCATAGCTTGGGCTTCTGTCCGTTTTCAGATCATCAACCAACAACAGCATCAGTTTATATCTTGCCCGTCTACTTTTTCATAGAGATTGTTGAAGCTGTACACATACTAATAGGTGTGTAGTATTGTAGCATAGCAGAATATATAAATATCATAGGGTTCGAGAATTCTGTGTTGTAACATTAGACGCTCTCTCTTTCTTTGTATCTATTCTACTACTAGCCTTGCCTTTTGTTCTAATGCTACTCGTATAAAAAGTATTACATCCCATTACATTTTGTAGGACATAACACCCAATGAACAGACTCCAGTGGTGTGAACGTGTCTTTATCGACTCACAGTCTTTTGTTTAAGTGGCTTGATGAACACTATTTTTATGCAAAGGCATGAATTGCTGTCGTAGGCACTTTACATGATATTTACCTCCTGTTCAACTACATCCTAACTCTTCTTTCATTCTCTAATATTCGTGTAGGCATACCCGTGCTGTACTACACTTGTATTTCATCATCAATTCTCTAATATTGTACATGCAGACACTTCAAATCATTTTCATTCGTTTAATGATGTACAGGTTGAAAAACAACCTAATGGCTGTGTGCTAACGAAATCCTTTACAAAACTTTTATTACCAGCTTTACGTTGGAAATAATACAAATGGCATTTTTGTGAAAATTCATCAAAAAAACTTTAAAATAATGAATTTTTAAAAAAAAGTTATCATACAGCAAACGTACTTATTTAGCGTAGGTAGTGATACTAAACTTTGCATTGATATCTATTCTTCATGTTTGTATGTACATTTCATAGACTAAGTTTCAAAATTAATGGAATGACACGAAAACCCAACAGTTGGGAATGAAAACGAAGTTAACAGTGAAAAGCGCTTTCTCTTTAACGCATCGCAAATATCGATCTACAATACAAATTTCTTGGTGTCATAATTTTAGTTTAATGGTCTGAACAACACATTGATTTTAAATGTATTGAAAACTAAAAGTGAAAGATGGATGGGTGTTAACGCTTTGTTTTTAGTGACACAAAGAAGTATTGGAATCCTTAATAAAACATCTCGTGTAGAATAAAGTGTAAGCCCGAAACCTTTTCGATGCTCTATTAGTTGTTGTCATGTAACTAATTATTAAAAGCTAACAGAAGATGTGATGTTTATAAACAGCATTTTAATATTTTACTAACATACTAGCAGCCTGACATATTAATTTAAACATAAACCACCAAATACTTTCCAAAATATATATTATAAATAATATACTTACACACCACTGTGTTTGTTAATAATTATGAAAAGGCTCATAGAATACTATATAGAAGGAGCAGGTTTCAATTTAGGTTTTAATAAAATATTCATATGAGTCTATGGGAGAGGAGTGTATACAATAGTGGTGCGTGTTATTTTAATATTATTGAAGGAGGTGACAGGATGAAGAGTGTTGTGGAGCAAAGGCTTATAGAGTACAAAGTGTGGTAGAAACACAAGTGGAGATAATTAAGAAAGATTGATAGATCGGGTCACACTGATAGATGGGCGGATTGCCTCCAGAGAAAGTCGATGGTGCTATTGAGGTTTTCCTTGTGGGAAAAGGGAAGCTGAGTTAGAGTGAAAGAGTCGAAGTCATTATCTCCGTCGTCGTTATTCGTTCATATCAACTTCTCAATCCTGTTCCAGATAAGGACAGACAACACTACACGACAATGAGAACTGTCCGTCTTCTCCTATCAACTTAAAACACTGCTCTCTAACAAGCAAATGCTTAGAGATACGACACACATACACATACTTACTCCATCCTATCCCTATCTAACTATACACTCTAACTCTTACACCAAAACTACAACCAGCAACCAATATGTGTTATATGTGTTAGTAAAGACAAAATCTTGGTGTATACTAGTACTATGGGAGTGAGTATTTATGTGTCCATTGCTCCTTTTAGTTCTTATACTCTTCTTTTCTTTAACCTTACACATGTAGACTCTCGTTACCTTGTGAGTTATAGCAGCTACCCAAGACGTGAAAAATTAAAAGATTGTGTGCCAAAGTCTTCCTGTGACATTACGCAATTGTGTAAGATAAAGATTCCTGTTTTTATTTTTCGTTCTTCCAATTGCAATACGAGGGTGCTGTTTCCATCCTTAAGGACAAGACTATACTTAGGTGTAAGTATACATAGATATACTAATATGTAACTGGAACGCTTAAGTGTATTAGAGAAATCATGTGTGTGTGTTATTTGTGTGCGTAAAAGTAATTCTTCTTTATAGGTAAGTACTTTTAAGTATATAAGCAATGCTACATACAAGGTATGTGCATTTACTGAAGGACGGTGTATGGTGTTGTTAGACTGGAGGAGTCCAATATTGTGCTATAGTATAATAATAGCTTATATGCATTCTACGAGGTTTTCTCTCTTTTTCTCGTAGACAGACAGCAATGCATTTGGATAGTGATAGGATCTCATAAAATACTTTGTGACGACGAGGAGCGATGTGTAGATAGGACAGAGAGCTATTTTACACCAGAGAATAGAAAAGACTCTCGACTTGCACTCATCTTCTCTTCCGGTTTCTCCTCTGCACAATACACAACCATAGATAGCATTGTTTTTCTCCTCCAAAACACTAACAAAATAATCAGCCTTTGTATTTAATGGTAATTGCTTTTCCGGTTGTAGTTTTATTGTATAGTCCATATACTACTGCATTCATTCTCAGAGTATTTCTGGCTAGTCCTAAGTCCACGAACCATGTAGTGTTGTAAGTACATTGTATTTAAGTATGTGAAAATACTATATGCTAGTACTATATACTTTATTTCATTGCAGTACGTACATAAATATGTAGAGAACGTACATAAAATGCAGGCAGTATAGTATTTTCATGTGAGGCTATATACAGTACCTTGTATTGCATCAATTGCTATTTGCACTAAACACTAAAGGTATATCTTCACAAGATACTTCCACTCTAGTCCAAAGATCCACTACAGAGTGTAACTAGACGAAGTATATTATATTAGTAACCTTGTGTGTTTGCGTGTGCCATGGCAAGGAAAGATTCCTATAACAACTTGTGAAATAGTTACGACGTCAATACAATTACGTACACGTTCAGATACTGCTCCACTAACTAGAAACAGCCAGAAAAGTATTTAGGACTAAACGCCACTACTTGGCCAACACTAAATTTCAACTGATGCTATATACTACACCGTAAGTATATTCATAGCAAATTGCAATACACTTGATTTTCATACAGCGTTTTACACTTAAACGAAAATTCCTTACGTAAAACAGTTTTCCTAAGTCAGTCTCGTATGCATTAGCTAAACAGTTTACACTTTTCTCTTATACACATACGTAGGTATTACACACAATAGTACAACAATGGATAATTGAGGCTGTGGTACTTATGCCTCATGTTATTTGTTACATAGTAGCTAAATAACAAATAATATTAACCCTTACTGTTATTGTCTGCAATACATTCTGGATGTATAAAGTGTGTTATGTATAGACACATGAATGATTTCACACACAACAATAGGTTTATATATCCATATCTTCTGAATTTAGTTGAGTAAGTGGTTACATTACAGTAGAGTTTCAGCTCAGCTTTACAGCATCTGTATACATATATGTGTGTGTAGGCATATAAATGTTTTCTGTAAAAAAGAAAAGTTACATGTAGATGCTTTAACTCAAATTGGGTTGTCTATTGTATACACCATACATACCTAAAGTATACTTTTACCAAAACAACCAGAAACAAACGATACCAAATCATACAGCACTGAATCTTTTTTTCCTGTAGGTATTTATATGTACTGTATGTAGGTATGCATTTATACCTATACAGGTACCTAACAAAACGTGACTGTTCAGCTGCACTAACACATTTATTTTATGAACGCAAATAATACACTGTGCTATTTATTTGTACTTAGCTATATAATGTAGCTACGCATATAATAAATAACACGGTTCTTTCACCCAAAGCTTGAACTCTGTATTACATACACATATTATATGTACCTACCTACGTAGTAACACGTCCTGTGGAAATTCAACTGCATTTGAACTGTACAGGTACTATAGTAATATGCAGCTACCTACTGATATTATTATTATTATAGCTACCTACGTGTTTATGCAATAAGTGCTTGCTCGTGTGTGTTGCTAGTTAGAACTAAACTGTACATAGTGATAATAGTGATAAATATAAAAGCCGTGGTGAAAGTTTTGTGAAAAGAAACATTGGCAAATGAAAGTAGTGTATGGGTATAGTGTGTATAAAATGTGGTGTAGAGAGAAGTAGTGGAATTAGTAGTACATAGCATTATGGCTGTGTGGCAGTTAGCATGTATTTGTAGTGGTTGATTGTGAGAGTAGTGTAAGTGTAGTAGTGTGGAGTGAGAGTCGTGGAAATGGTAGATGATAGGATGATAGTTGTGCAACTATAAAGGAAAGGAGGATTGCATCCAAGATACTGGGAAAAACCAACGAAACGAACAAAACCACTCCAACTTGGGATACATAAAACTCAACAACAAGAAACTCTTATTTTCTTCAATTCTTTGTATTTAGTTTTTGGCGAGTTATTTGTCTCACAGAGAAAGAGTCTATTGTGTTGCACGAGAACCACAGTCTCACACACAATACACACAGAGTACATACACTCACTCACTCACCTCCTATCTCGAACACATAAACTCTTGCTTCTAGGTGTATAGTACAAATAGTATTATGGACTCGTATAGGTGCATTGCATGGTTCTCGAGAAAAACTCGGAAACTTACTTACTACTCCTACTACCAATCGATTCTGGATTAAATTGCCTATTTATCGGGTCGTAAATAGTAATAGCTTTAGCAAACCACTTCCGGATATGCATTCCAATCAAAACCCTTTATTATTATGTTACTATGCTCCATTCTATCCTCCACACGCTCTCCTCCCACTTCTACCTTCCAAATCTCATTTTTAACCCTAGTCTCAAGCATTCACAGTTCTAGCTTTATTTAATGCAAAATTTACAAAGTAGACCTAGTCTCCCATAACGCCACCATAATAATAACTGATACTATAAATAACTTCTTTCTCTATGTTCCATATCCACTACTTTCATTCCATTACGATTTAAATGACTCTTTTTATGTAGTCGCTCTGTTTCACATCCAAAATTACATCCCAATTTACATTTTTCCCTTTTAAATGTCTCTGTATATGTTAATACGTCATTTCGTTCCATTTACTAATAATTGTGAAAACTGGAAAATTCAATTCCATATATTTCCAATCAAAATTACAATAATATCACAATGATTAAATAGCTCAGTCTCAATGTCTGTGAACTATTTGTATTGTATTTCTCTTAGTTTCACATGGGTATTTGTTGTTAATGATTTGGAAAACAAGACTTAATTGATTAAAAACAATTAAAAGTTGAAATATTGTAGTGATTGAAGACATTCATTAGAAAAAGCATTAGTAGTTTTAAGAAAGGTAAAAGTAATTAGTTGTTTTAGTTTGTTTCGAGCGGACTGAATTGTGTCTGAGTATAGCAGAAGCCTTGTTGGTAGAAATGGTGTGTGTGTTTCTGTACATCTATTTGCAGGAAAATATAAGAAGAGCTTGGAATCACAGTGTTCATTTAGATAGGACTTTGTCAGCGGGAGTTATCGGAAAGACAATGACAATGATGAGACGTCTGTAGAGTACGACGTAGTAGAAGGAAGGAGTGGTTGGTGTTGGTGTTGGTGGGACTGGAGCTGTGTGTGTGTTATAGCCGAAGAGCTTAGAGTCTTTTGGCCGTGGTCGTCAACAACTTTGCACTACTTTTGCTTGAGTTTAGTTAAGATAACTTTGCCAATTCATTCGTCCTCCGCGAGTCGTCTCACATTTACCATTTACACCAGCAGAATTTGAACTATCTGTAAAGGAGTCTTTATTTTCTGACTTGTGTTCTAATGCTTTGACACACTACACTACTATTACTACTCCTATTACTACTAATCCACAAGGATAGTGACAGAGTGACTTGGACTTAGTCCTATGTACGTTTCTCCTATACATTAGTACACAACTACAGTTTAAGCCAAGCATGGCGGCTTTTAAGTAAAAGGGGAAAGAGGACACTGAGCAAAGTACGAAGTACATAAACTAAGGCATACCTAACTATAAGCACTGTACACTCTTCCCACTGAGGTACTTACTTAAATAGCCGTCCGAACTTTTCCATTAAGCAGATCTCTGACTCAACTCTCTCTCTCGTACTCTCTCTCTCTGTGTGGCACTCCACTTTCTCTTAAATACTTTGTCTCTATCGAGTCTACTACACAAATAAACTTCATTTGATCATTCTGTCCATTAGCTTAGTCATCACTTCCCATATTATCATAACTTCCTTATGCTAATCTCAACAAAAAACAAACAACCGACTTAACTGAGACCCTCAAGTCCTTATGTCTCTATCACCGCCCTATAATATCCCTTCCGAGTACACGTATATATTCTATGCAATATATAGTGTAACAAATGTAAGGCTATTATGCTCAAATAAATGCTTTCTAAAGTTAGTTTACTTTATTTTTTCCATTACACTATTAGCAACCTATGGCTTATACCTTGCTCTCTACACGTACAGCCTACACCGTCCAAACTTTTATTTCTCAACATTTAGCCGACATATGAAGTGGAAGGAATTAGGATTTTTTAAGACGTCCCTTACCGTAGATGACCATTAAGTGAGCTTGTGATGAGAACTGTTTATATATAAAGTACATGCAGGATATGTCTAGCAAAGCACGTAGAATTTCTTGTATTATATTATGGTATGTGTAAACACCAACATTTTGTTTCTTGCTACACATGTACCTGCTAATACGGCTTTTATAATGGAAGTAGGCCGGAAGGAATATATTTTGACGTGGAGAGCATGGCAATATGTTCAGAACATTGAACAAATGTACGTAGTCCACCAGGATGGAAAATGCGTTTAGTTGTCGTTGTTAAGTTTTACATTCATGCTGCTATAAGCCACCGTATTCTATTTGCACTTTGTGCTTTTCTGTGTAGACACAGATAGCTACCTAGTAATAAGGATATACATAATAGTAATGAATAGATAACATGAGTCTGCCATAATAATATATCCCTGTATACTGTACACATACTCAAGTATTTATGTCTTACAAAGCAGAATTTGTATGTAAAAGCTTATATGTTAGAGTGTATTTGTTTTGTATGCTTTCTCTTATGTAGTATTTGCTGTATTGTGGGAGTGTATAAAAGTTGATGTAATGTAATGAAACTTAACTGGCGTCCAAACAGTCCAGCAATCCTAAGTTATTTTTCTAATGAAAACCACCGCCATACCATATCAACGTACTGTACTACTTAATACTACTAGTCTATCTGTAAAAACTACAACCACTATGTATTTTATACATTGTGTGTGTACTATATATAGTCTGCTGTAAATAGTTCTCAAGTCCAATACTCGTCTGATACTAGCACAGCAGTTTTATTTAGTGGAATAGGAGTGCTAGTGTTTGTATTGTAGTAGGTACATAGTTGTACACGTATAGACATGGATTTGTGGTTGGGGGTTGTAGGCATTGGTAGTGCATGTGTGTGTAATGTGTGTGTGTGTGTGCATTCATGGCTTTTCCCTTGATTTTGTTATGTTGAGCTGGTACTTTCAATTAAAAGAGATGAACTGTGTTTGTCCCTTTCTCCTTTTCCTTCTCTCTTTTCTGTCGTGGACTTTTTCTCATCCTCTTTTGTTACAATCGACACAATCAGCTGGACAATAGAAGCAACGAGGTATATCCTTGCTTGTTTAACTTGCTTTTCACTCTGTCTGCTGTCCGAGCACAAGCAAGAGTAGTTTGTTCCCAGTTTTATTCTTTTGTCATGTCACATAATATGCTGCCCTTGCTTTTTCCCTTTTCGATACAAAGTTTTTCCACTCTACTCGCCAAGTCCATGGTCATTCTCTCTCTGTCTCTCTTCCTCTTTCACTTTCAATTCATTCCAACTGCATTTGTGTCGGTGAAAACTGGAATTGTACTTTCTATTCGTTTAGACGACAGGAGAAGACTCAACTGCTACTAAAAATAAGTCTACGTCCTTCTTCTTTCGTTTTGTCTCGTCGAAAAAGTATAATTTCTTTGTTTAGTCCACGGCGACTTTATATTATACTCAGTTGAACTTTCAACTCGTTCAATTGCATCGATTGAATTAAAATCAACCATGTCAAGATTCTACGCTCATCTTCAACTTAGTTGTTTACGGGGGAGCAGAACACAACAGTTCAATTGAATTTTCTTCGCACACAGAGCCGACAGTAATAATACTACATACATGTCTTTTATTTTATTAGCAGCTCTGACTTTCATTTAGCGCTTAGATGCTTTTAGCAGAGGCTTCGTCGCAAAACACATTTTCTACAGCCCTCGAGCATGGGATTTAACAGTCATTAGTGCAGTCTTTGTTTCAAAACCTAAGGACTAAGGACACGCAATTCTGCATTTTCTTAATACACTCACATCCATTCACAGCTTTTTGTTTCAACTGAAAGAGAGAAGTGATAGTGAGTGCTCTGACTAAATTCAACCTCTATACTTGCAAATGCTTTACATCCTTAGGCCAGACTTTACTCAAGCTAAAGCTTCTTCCTTGCTTTTCTTTCTTGCGGTTGCTTCTTCTATGTTCCTTTATACATAGGATAATTTTCGAGGATTATTCCTCCACCTTGAGACTAAGATGATGTTTGACTTAAAACAATCCTTCGCACAATCTTTTCCACTTTAGTGTAGTACTACTCTTCAAGCTAATGGTTGGAATTATAATTAAGTATAAACCGCATACTTAACTTATTTCATTTCATTACATCACAACATTGTTTTTCTTCCCGACCTTTGCAAATAAATATAATTGTTTTAAAGTTAAATTGTCAAGGGCGTGGCAGTGTAAAATGAAAGAATGAAATGAAGAGATTGCACGTGGTGGTGGAGATTTTAAGACATAAAAGAGCAATTTTATCCCAATCAATGAATCATTTTTTTAAAGACAGGAAATTGCATGGAGTTTTCCTAAAATTTAGAGCTGGGTCGAAAAGGGTGATTTCTTGGAGAGCTGAGAGGCAGCATAATATTATCTGCAATTCGTAATTGTTCCACGAAACAAGAGAATGCGGGAGGAAATAATCTTTCATGAAGTTTGAGAATTGTAGAACAAGAAAGGAAGTGGAAAAGAGTCTTTAAGATCATAGCAGTTTGTTTGAATCTTTTCTTTCCTAACTTGTCTTGTCGGGCATTGCCTCTTCGTCTTCTTCTTCTTCTCTTTTCCTAGCTTTACGTATCTTGTCTTCCTTTCCAGTTTCCTTGGACGAGATGAAAGTCAGATTTTCATTCTGCACACTATACACTAAGAATACAGAAAAGAAGCAACATCACAGAAAATGTGAAAACACACGAAAATACAACGATGCATGTCTTGTATGTAGTTCAAGTTCTGCGTATACTAACTGTGCGCTGTGTCTAATACTATCAACACACCGCCATATAAACTACTTAAACATGCCACATAATACATATACATACCTTCCTGTATCTACTTATAACACATACAATATATGAACATGTCATATGCGTATATAAATGTATACCAGCATAGAAACAGAGGGACTTGTACTTATTATGTTACATAATATTATACTACAACCTCTACACCGTAATAACGACTAAAGTCCATTATAGCTACACTGCACTTTGCTCTACTATTACCATGCCAGTAGTACCAGCATAGACCCGAGTCGTAAAATACAAAGAAAGGCTCACCGCTCAAGTTTAAAACTATGTGTACGTATGAATCTACAAATATGTGGAAGTACAACACAGCTATAGACACCCGTTCATAAATCCACCAGCCGAAATTGCTCACAATTCCGGCTGAAAAGTTTCACCACCAAATTCGGACATAGAGCGCAGGAAAAGTTTACCTGGATAATTCCAGCTGAAAAAGTCCAGCTGAGCAAAAAGTGGAAAAAAAAATAAAACTCAGCTGCTCCAACTGAGATTCGAACCTAAGTTGTTTGTTACTAGTAATATGAAATTGAATACCGCAGACTTACGTCAAAAATACTTTATCGATGATTCCCTGTTCTATCGTCAGACTTCTACTTTTTGACATTATTTTACAATTGCAACAATTTGTGTCATTGTGTTTGTGTATAATTTATAATCTCAATTTACCCCCGGCGTTTAATAGAGGCCGGCGTTTAAAAGAGGTACCGGCTTTTATTGGAATAAATACAGTAGTTGGGGGGTAATTGCACGGCTGAAAATTTCCAGAAATTTTGATAATGGAATTTATGTATGGAAAAACTCGGCTTAATAAGTCCAGCTGGTTATCCTGCCTCTTTTAGCAGAAAGTGTGTGGATATGCTGAAAAAGCCACTGATTCCGGCTCACTAATTATGAGCGGGCACATTCGGCACAAAAGCAACGGAATCTTCATATAGCACACAGTAGGTCCCTTTTCCTTATTCTTGAAATATAATGTGTTGGTTAAGTTTGCTTGGGTTGCTCTAAATTTAGTTTTTTGCTACAGTATGTATATAATACACACTATGTATAGTGTAGTAGGTATAATACGTAGAGGTAGCTACTGCAACAGTACAAGATTGTAACATAAGTAAAAAGGACGGTGCTCGATACTTATTCTTGTAAAGAAAGAATCCTTGGAAATGAAAATGAAAAATGTTTGAGAATTTCTAGACGAGGAGATTCAGTGGAAATGAGTTGAGTGCCGAGAGAGAGAAAGAACACACTCATCCCCCAAACAGAGTACATGATGTACACAGGGCACACTTCACTTCTTTTCTTTCTCAGTCATGCAGTTTCCCAGTTACTGCAGTCTCTGAGTCTGTACTTTTACATTGTGTATGTGTGTAACTCCACTACTACTACTACTAGTATAACACTGCTTACTTACTACATAATGCATAGCGTGTAAAATTAGTCGTCGTGAGTTGTAGTAATAGTACTTGAATTTGAGTGCAAGTCTCTAAAGAAAATGTATTCCCAAGTCTTCCGGTATTAAAAAACCTAATTAGTTTCACTCCTACGGAGTACCATGCAGTTCACAGAGATTCCAGCCAAATTTTATGAGGCATATCGCTCCTTTTTTTTCCTCCGTTCACTTGTCTCCGTAAAGACGACCCATTTGACATGAGGTTTTCATGTTCCAGTTAACATTTTCCGTCTGCTCCCTTACTTCATCCTACAATCCAACCACACGGCAATACTAATACCATACTTACTTACACAATCATGTCCCATTCTTCTTCTCATTCAGACATTCCAACCAAAACACTCACTTTTAAAACCTTAGCTCAGATATAGAACAAAGTGCGTATTATATACATACAGTATAACTACATTCAAAAACAGGTAGAAATTAAGGAAGACGCTAAAAAATTACAAATCTAATTCCCAAAGAGGCTGTAGTATAGTATTATTCGTCTTAAACCAAATTAGTTTTATTCAGAAGCATTTATATAATAGTAAACTTAAAAAGTATACACATACATACATTTTTATCAAATAATAAATATACACATTAAAAAAATTGATTTTTTTGTGAAAAATGTCATTGTGGCAAACAAAATCTTAATAGGGGCCAGCTGAGTGTCTGGTATTGATTTAACCCTTGAACATATTTCATGCAAGCATCCATTGCATTTGGACTCACTCAGTTTTTTCAACAAAGGTATAAGGTGCAAGGAGAATGAATGGAATAGAGTTGATGTTTATTTTACGTACCCAGGAATAGTTTTACTATTGCTAGTTCCAATACTAATAACCATTGTAATAATAATAGTAAAGTCGTTGTGTACTTGAAATAGTTTGTATGCCTTCGATGATCGTTGGTTTGGTTTTTAGTGTGCAATTGAACGATGATCTACTTTACATGCAACTACTGAATCTGTTTAACGCCCGTCCCTGTGTTTCTGTAAAATTTGAACTGTCTCAGGTCTCACTTTCTCTTGACGACTAACTAAAAATCGCTTGGTTAATGACTAGACTCTTATTTTAATGGTTGCGATTAGAAGTCTCTGCATTTCCACGCTCCAATCCACTCCTTTCATTCTGCTCACTCTTTTGTTTATTTGCTGCTGACTCGACAGTTGCATTCTCCAGGGTTTCATCACTACAAATGTGATGTGAGTTGAAAGCTCCTCCTGCTATTCCTACACATTACACCAACACTCATTTTCTCAACAGTGCCACTCACTAAGCCTAAATACATCAAATACCTATATAATATCACTAGTACTTATTATTACTACTTATGCTTATAGCGGAACAGAGTCTGAGTCGTAGAGTCACGTAGCGTGAGCAGCGTTCAGATATGTACTAACTCGAACAGTTGATTGTGCACTGGAGGCTGTTGAGGTTTTTCTTATTCATTTTCGAAGTAATTTTTGTAAAAAATATTTCACCTTACGAGCTAGTAATAATAATTAAAATGAGTTAATTAATCGTTATTAGTTTTCATTAAAATGCAAGAATCCTCTGTTGATTACTAGGGTATAATGGTAATAAAATAACACAAAAATGACATGATGTCAACACGTGTAAATGTAATTATTTGAAATTGTTTATTCCAATCAAGATTTACACTAACAAATAGCTTCTTGATCACTAATAAAATATATACGGTGGGAAACCGTACACTCATTACTAGTGATAAAGAAATCATTTTATAGTTTTGTTTTCTAAAAATTGAATATTGCGCCTGTACACAAGGACGTATATGTACAGGGGCAACCGGAATTTGCATCCACACCATAAATCTTAAAGATTTATTTACAGTATATCACAAAAAATTGCGGAATTTTTCGTTTTACTCCCAAATTTATGCATTTTATGTTGATTTTCGCACAAATTGGCTCAATTTTTTCTTCGGATTTTTCATATCTTTTGAGAAGCATAACAAACAAATATAACTACTACAGACAGTTAATTAAAATATCTAGGCTATTCATAAAGTGACTTTGACGTTCAACTACAACTTTATTTGTTCCCAATGCTTTTCATCTCTGCAAAAGTCACCTACTCTTATTACTTTATTTACATGAATTACAATGTAGAATTAAACACTGTTATTCATGTATTTTGAATTCGCCTAAAATTATTTAAAGATAATTCCATTTATTATCAGAAGTAGTACAAAAGATAAAAGCAAGTTCGCTCATCAGATTGCTTGCTGAATATAATACGGGTAGTAGAAATAGGAAAATAATATATAGCGTATAAATTATAAAAATTATACAAAGAGCGGATGAAATAGATCTGACAAGGGTTTTTGTGTGCAGAGAGACGTCATGAAAGTAGAATTAGTGAAAAAGAGAGGACGAGGACTGTTGGAGAGGGACGAGGACATAATACTTGTGTTTGTGAAGTGCAGAAAGATAAAAACATATTTTTGACGTCAGGAAGTGTAGTAGCTAGTTTTGTGAATATTTAGAAACGGGTGGTGCTTGTATGGTGTGAAGTAGAGTTGAGTGCACAGAAGTGAAATAAAGGGATGTTAACTGATAGCAATCACAACAGAAAAGACGGAAGAAGTGAGAAGAGCGTAGAAATGAGAAGTAAAACGTTTGCATTTCCAGTTGAGCAAACACTATTTAAAAATAGGCACGTAAAAGAAACAGAAAACTGCTTTAATCATCTTAATATGGCATCAATTCCCTAGAATTTCACTATTTACGACTCACACCAAATAAATAAACACGACAGTGCTGACTGGAGAACCGTAACGATGTCAATGCATAAATTCCCTTAAAAGAACACCTTCTCGCGACCTAAATAGTCCAATATTATGCAAAGCGTCTATATTGCTCCAACACTACATTCTGTCTGTCTGTGTCTGTGTGTGTGCAAAAACAGATTTTCAGGTCGCTTACATTGCAGCAGATCACATCTGTTCCTGTTATTGCCTCTGTTCCTGTCGCAATCTCATCTGTGAAGATGATGAAAATGATGATAGGTAGGCATGGCGGTTGTCAATTCCTTTTTCTCGGTTCACAGCAAACATTCACATACCAAATGGCCCACCAATCACAAAACATGACATTTCAAGAATAAACATTTCCAGTAAAGTCCATGTGTCTGTGTAAACGAAATATAGTCAGCGAAATGAAAATTAAAAATAAAGATTTTGTCAAAATTTCTATTTACTTACTCAGCCAACATTCCTTCGTCACTAACATTTCTCTTTATTTTCTCCATTCTATAGAACAACATTGGACAATGCTGTTTACAGCAAGTTCGGTTTACACATAATATATATAAGCATACTGTATTATATATACATAACCTATTTCCTTCACAGAAAAACTTTACTTCCTTATACCTACTAAAGATGAATTCTCACATTTCTCCATTACTTGTATGAAGTTTACCTATAAGCTACGACGCACATACCCACATGTGCGTAGCCAAGGGGGTCCACTTGTACCCTCCAAAACCAATTTATGTAGTCAAAAAAATTCAAAAAATCGGAAAAAATTTCGAGGTATTTTATTTTGGTTTTGTAAATTCACTCAAATATTTATTAATATTATAGACTCATTTGCACTTTTGATATTGAGGTTTTTGCTTTCTCAAGAAATGGGTTTTTGAATAGAATTTTTCTATGCACACCCCAGGTTATAATCTTGGCTACGCGTCTGCACACCCACTATATATATATGTGTGATATAAGTTTTTGTTCATGTATTGGTTTAAGTGTGAGTATATGTAGCTACTACAGACATAGTGGGAAGGAGGCAGAAAATAAATAGCAATGTGTGCTGCTAATGACAAGAGGATGTCTGCTTGGCTTGCGTCTTTCATACTTTTACCTACTATAAACATTTAGTAGTATTTACATGCAATGGTTGTGCATTGTGTCCTTGTGTACTGATTCCTTATAACATACTTACACTTTCTACACGTATAGATATATTTTGCGAAACTGTTGGGTATATTCATTATAAATGATTTTCACATCGTTACTGCCACAACCCGACCCTAGCGAAATGAAATCTCGTGTTGAAATGTTGGAATGCTGCAACACCATATTATCAAATCAGCGTCAGTCAACCCAACGCTTTATTCCATGCTCACTCTGCCCTGTCTCACTATTTATATCGCTTAGAAATACTTTCTGTATTTTTGTAAAACCACATTGTCGAAATACTGCACGGAGGCAGACAGACAGACCGACAGAGTTTGTCTCTTACTGATACCACACAGCTGGAACTTCCACAACAACAAAAGTCAACGCTGCACGGAGAATAGGTGATGTTCGTACATTATTAATTTTTCAATGAAGATATTTCGACACTGTGTACATATAAACACACAACTTTGCTGAAAAATACTTTTGTTCACTTCGCTATCGATTTACTCTTGTCATTTTTAATTTTTCAATCGAATGAGTTGGAGTTTCAAAAGTGAAAAGCACAGATAAGTCACAGTGGAGTTCAATGCACGAAAAGTTTAGTTTATAAAGAAATTGTGCTTTGTATTCATAACGAATTTCCACTATGCATTAATAAGACGACGAAATCAATTTATGTACAAGTCGAATGAGAATTTCCTCTGAGAACATGATTTTATGAAAGCATTGCATGCATATTGAAACCAACAACGTTGAAGCACACACAAGACTTGAATAATCAAAGCTCTCTACTTGCTGCCTTAATTCAAAGAGCTACCTTGCAAGTGCAGAATAACATTTCCTTTGTTCATTTCGTAAATTATGGCTGTGCTTCCGTCCCTCCTCCACAAACACACAACAAGCACAAACAAGATTTTACAAGAGTTTGAGTTCCTTCCAACAGCAATCAGACAGTTCATTTGAATTTGCATGATGTACTTTAGATTTAAATTCAAGGTGAATAAATACATTCGCACAAGCAGAGCAAACCTTTGGTTTTCAATAGAATTAAATATTGTTATTGATTTCGCTTGTTGGTGTCTTGTCTCAATGCTAAAACGAATTTAGTACAAAGAATGAATGTCAGCAATGAAATAAGATGAAGAGGATGATGAAACTACAAACAAAATCCTTATTAGATGCTAAGTGGATTTGAGACGACGACGTGTCATTCTTAATGCTCCCAAAATTCAAAGACACAGTGCAACACAGCCGAAGTCGTGCTACTTTCAACAATAATAATATAACTATAACATACAAAATACACAACTCACCAGTATAATAGTAATAAAATAATAATGATGATAATAATAATAATAACACAGTGATAGGTATTTCTTTGTAGTAGTAGATACAGATACAGGACACGTGTATAGGAAAACACTTGGATTCTGCTAATCCAACTACAATGTAGCTTTGTGTACAAAGAGGTCACATAGTTCATTTTCCATGATCTAGGATCTTGTATGATGCAGGTAGCCCAAACATAGTAGCAAGGATTCTAGTAGTTTTTACCAAATATGCCCACATGAATCCTGTACAACGACGAGATGCACCCTGATATAGCTATCTCAAATATATTATGTAATATGTAAATAGGTGCACATGGCTAGGACGTATTACACAATACACACCTCTAATACATAGATGTACTACTGCATGTAGCATAACATATAGTTATTAGATAGGTACAGGATATAGGAGTAACATTATGAGTGTAGGGTTACTAGCTATTGGTGAGAGTTGTCTGTCTTGTCTACGGAAACGGTATGAACGTGTACGGCGTATGAAAATTGGTGGAGTTCTCGTTTTGTCGTCAGGGAGTCAAGCACGGAGATTTAGTTTTCACAAAGTAGAGTACGTGACAGTATGTTGGAAAAGGATTAGAGATCTCTACAACTTCACGGCCTTTCATTGGAGTCAGTGACCATTAGATCAAGTGCTGCTGGAACGTTATGTCAGATACATAGAGTAACCTCCTTAGTCTCCTCCAATCTTCCCTACCTTCTTCCCTCTTCTTCTTTGACGTACAATAAACACACATACACACGTATGCTTCCAACCTTCGCACAACTACCTTCTTCCATGTCATTGTATAGCATGTATATACCTAGTGTACATATTAGTACAATCTTCATCTCTATATCTACACACACACACACACACACACTTTTCTATAGTATAAATATTTATGCCGTACTAGCACTTATAGTGACCGAGAGGGTTTATTATTTTCATAATGAATCACAATTCTAATTATTCTCTACTGGGGAATTGTTGGAGCCATGGGGAATTAATTTTCTATTCATAATTTTAATTCCTAGTTTTGGAACACAAAAAATGAAGAAAGATAAATGAAAAATGTGAGGGTGACTAAGGTGAAAAATGTAGGAAAATGTGTGCTTTAGACATTGTAGTTTTAGCCATTGATTTGAGGATAAAATAGGGGGAATATTTTATCCATTATTGTTTCGAGTTTTGAGTTTGAAGGAAAAAGTGATGCAAAACTCTAGTAGATGCCCATCTGGGCAAATAATATTTTCATGGACCACTATAAAAGTCAGTACGGTATATTATGAAGTATTAGATATTGATAGTACCAATATCTGTATACCTAGGTGAAATACATTCCTCACATATTCGGCACTCGCATGCTACAAATTTCATATATTATATAGCGAACAAAGTGACGGAGACAACGTAGAACGATACGTAACGTGTGTTGTTCTCCTCTTTCATTCTGCCAACACCAAAAGTCACGACTGAGAATTTTTGTGAGCTTTTCTTCTTTGTACGGAGCTTGTAGGATTCTTTGGTTTCCAATTCCAGGCTCTGTGTCCGTCTTAATAGACAAGCTTTCCACTTAAGCCTTTCTCTCTTGAATGGCATTCAATACCTGGCTATTTCACTGTAATAATATTACTTATGAAACCTTTAAACGGATCCTGGAACCTCCACTTGTACAGATTGTTATTGCTTATAATACTATTGCATTATATCACACTGCATGCATCTTATCACGTCCATCCCATTTCTTCTCGTTTTAGTCGAATGGTGCCTACCATTCTATTTATAGTACCTTTATCTTCCAAGGGTGACCCTGAATGAACTTTTTCCTAATTATGTAACTGGCAGTTGTAGAATAGTGCTATATATACAACCAGCAAACTAAATTGGTGTACTTGTAGCTAAACGACATGGATATGTAAGAAAACTGAAAGATGATATTGCATTGACTATGAGTTGTATACCAGTGCCTTGTACTTTGTACATATTATACATATAGATAGTGTACATACTTAATATAGTAATCGGTTTATCATGGGCTTCCTCTTTCCGGAAAATATTGAAAGTTTATATACATTTCGGTGGGTGAACATTGATAACTTTTTATATTTATGCATTTGCGTTACTCGAAACACTTACTCGTGGAAGAGTACACGTACAAGTAGAAATCTCTATAGAGATGCTATGCTGTACGCACTTAGACACATATAACATGTGTCTACTGCAAGGTTGAAGGAGCGTGGTAGAAGTAGGTAGTGCTGCATGTAGTGAAGGGAAGGAAAGTAAGAGACAGACTTTAAAAGAGCAGCATCAGAAGAAGGAGCGGCAACTTTCTGTTCGTAGGTGTTGCTCAGTGAGATAAGATAAAGAAAGAACACGAATTCCCTCACCCAGCCAAAGCTTTTACATTACACGGCCTGTGTACCATTTACTACCACTACCTACAGTGTAAAACATACTACAGACAGTAGTGTGTTCACTAAAGCCGAAGCAAGGCATGGCAATAAGACTCCTTCGTCTTATAGCTATAAAGAACTAGGATTCTGACACTGGTGTGTATCTGTAGTATGAACACATTATGCGATTTTTATATATAAGTACAACATAGACACTCTGCTACTAGTTTGACTTGCATACTACAGCTACTAATATTGTATATCTGTGCCACGTACACTCATCCTCACACGACCTTATATAGGTAGGTATGTACAGCTATACACACAACTAAAATACACTTCTTTCGACTTTGCCATAAAAATTCTCTTTTCCCTGTGCCGTTTTTATGGGGACTTCAAAGAAGAATATTTTCCTGGCGAGTATAAAACTCTGGCAAATAAAACCCGGACAGACTTTTCTACAAGGAAGCTAACGATTCTGTAAGAGAAAGTATAATCTGTCTTTGCTTGCCCTCACTCTCCCTTCCACGACTACAACTACGTACTACAGTACTGCTCTTGCTATTATACGCTTTAAGGACTCCAGTGCATATAAGTGCTCTCTGTGCATTATATGTGCTTGTGTGTAAATACGAAATGGAGAAGTGGTGCTGTGTGTGACTGGAGAGAGAAAGAGATGCACTCTGTGTTTGTGTGTGTACATAATATGCGGAAAGAAGACTAAAAGTCTTGGCAGCTTTCGTCGTTCACTCACGATCTCGCACATCGCATCACATCAACTCGTAAAAACAACTCGTCGTAAAACTGGGACGAATAAATATTAATATCATTTTATGAATGAGGTCTATGTACACAAGCACACACACAGATAATACTACAACCATAGTATCTGTGTAGCAAGAGGAGGAGGAGGAGTATTAAGTACATCATCAGAACACACATCAGACTTTCACTGCATTATACTATTTACTATAAGAGTAATTGTCCACCTCCGCATATCCCATACAGAGCCAGAGGCATAGTGCAGTATAAGGGAACATGTCTTGTATAGATGTAAATATATGCAGTCAACACACACAACTTCCACAACAACTTCCACAGTCGAATGACCCTGTCTCTCATGACTGCATCTTATAATCAATTAAATTATCTTTCATACAAAACAATCTTTGCTAATGGAACAGAATTGCTTTCTGTTTACAGTTATAGCACTATCACTTTTCTAATGCTCACTCGTAATATTTTTATTGCAGGCTGTAATATATGACTTTGACAAAAGGGCATGGTTGTAGAGCCCATCTATTCCATACTAGTAGCTATAGTGTACTATGCACCTAACTATGAGAGCACATTTATTACAAATGAGGAAATCTGATTTGCAGATGCTCAGATCATAATTCTTTCTTCGCATTCTCTTCATTCTATGCTCTTCGATTTACTATCTTTGTTTAGTTCCTAAATTCTGTAATTCAAAGGGTTTTCATTCTTAAGCTCAGCCGCCTGCCAACTAAAAAAATGCATAGACGAGTTATTATGATATTCTGCTCTATAGCATGACAGCGTAATAGTTACGTTATTTCCTATATAAAGCTAAGTGCTACCCACCACATATTTGTATATAACATGCTGTATAAACATATGTGTATTATAGCAGCACTTATTTTTTGCCTGTAGCTCTGTGTGTATAAGTTGAAAGACTGGACGAACGGAAATATTTGTATTTTAGTATAATACACTATAGACATGCATGTTTGTTGTATGTGTACAATAGGCATAGTGTATAGAAGATGTGTGTATGCGCGTCTTTTCTTTCTTTGGAGCCGTTTTATGAACCCTACGTGCATATATAATGCAGAATCTATTGCAAACACTTTCTCCAAAGCTTGTTCAACTTTCCCCCTCTCATTTCTCTGTCTTTTCCTTCTTTCGAGCGGAATGGAGTTCAGTGCAGTATTTCTACGGGCAACAGCCGTGGCCTATACCTTCCTACATACTTCCACTTCCAGTTGTCCCTGAAAGAATGGGAATATTCTGAGAGTTGTAGCAGAACACACACACACAAGACTAGAAGATTTCTAGGCTCTTGTCTCTGTCTCAGTACATGTGATTTGATGTGATGGAAAAGGATGCGGGTGGATGAGTTTGCAAGGGTGAAAGAAATTGAAACCCAGGCCAATGCTTTTTCGCCAGCCTTTCCCCCCATTCCACCACCACTCCCAGTCTCAACGTTTTCACATACAATCCATTCACTCTTATTCACAATACTTTCTTTCCATTCATTTGCACTGTATTATTACTCCGCACTCTTTACAATATGTATATACAAAAACATACTACATAGGTGTTTATTTCAATATTATTATTATTATTATTCTCACTCAATGTATATTTGAGTGATCAGTCACAAATATTACATTATTAATAATATATTGTATAGTCCGTGTGTAAAAAATGGCATGCACTTGTATAAGAAATATATACAGAGGGGAAGAATAAGAAATCAACTATAGTTTCACAATGCATGCGTGAGTGTAAGAGACACATGATATTAATATTTTCTATATTTACGCAGTGTTACATACTACAATGTGTATTTGATCTTAATAGAATACAGAATGTGAATGTGTGTGAAAACTGAAAACACACAATGCATCATTTTCTGACAGTTAAATTCGACTCGGATAATCAGATTTTTGATGTGATTACTCCAGACAGACACAATATGTTTTTTCAATGCCAGATTAGTTTTCTGATCCGATATGACAACCAAAGTTTTTTTCCAATTCGTCATTCTCACTCGATATTCTTTATTTGGACAGACCATTGTGAATTGTGGCCGCACTTTTCTTGCTTGTGGGAGAAATGTTCAATGTGTGTAACATTTCAAGTTACATTACGAATTTCTTATCGCATCTTATACAGCATTTTTGAAAGCTTATTAAATTAGTTTTGCATTACGTTGTTAAATTTGACAAGCTGAGAGTTAAGATGCAATTATATTAGGTTGCTGTACAAATCAATACAACTGATATCATCATTCATTAGTGTATCAGAGTAGTTTTCTTTTGTGATTTCCGATTCGTTAATACGAACAAATGTTTAGTTGATCTATTGAGAATGACAGTTTTTGTATTAATTTATTACGATGTATGTAAAAAACTATCGTAAGGAACGAAAATTAATATACTATTTTAGTATTCAATCTTTATCGCTTTTTCTTGTTGTAATTTGAAATTTGCCGTGTATCAACGCCTATTCATTGTTACTATAAGTCAAACATTATGCATAGTTAGCAACAAACTGAAAGTTGCTATGTGAAGCATTTTTAACTTCGTCTGTCTCTTTGAATATTCAAGGAGACAGACGGACGCATAGCCCAGGTATTTCTGTAAAGTAGCTTATGATATTTAATAAGGAAATGAGAAGTTGAAGGAGTTTTTATGTGTGAAAATTGTGTTCTTATGATTATTCGTAGTGCATGTGATATGGACTAAGACAGTAGATGACTGTTCATTGTAAGTTGTACGTGAGACTGAAATTCGGTGGAAAGATTCACGGGCGAAATATATTCGCAGCTAATATGTTTATGGAATTCCCCGTAGGAAATCCCTTCCGCAAACTCAATTTGGCTGCGAGGAAAGTTTGTCGGGAAGAGAGGAAATAAGAAAGAGTCAAAGCAAGTACACACACAAGACAACTGCATGCAACATATCCACTAACAGAGTCATAGTGATGTAATGCAATGTGGAAATGTTCAGCCATGTACACTTCTTGTACACAGAGTGGGAGAGACAGAGAAAACAGTGTTTGGAACGTGCAGTGGCATATTAGACTTGTGAAGACAGAAAGGAGGAGAAGACACAACCCTCGTAAATAAGAACGTGTTGTGAGACGAAATCAAATATTTCTGACCTCCTGTTGCCTATCACATCCAATTCCATCCCGTCACATCACTTTCTCACACAACTCCCTCTCTCTAAATCATAAAGTCATCTTATAACTTCACTCAAAATGTCATATAATCATAGCAATAACACCACTAATAATATGCTCCATTCACATTTTCACCCAAACACCCGTCTTGGCAAAAATCTTCCTCCTTAATAAATCTCTATCAGTTTAACCATGATAGATAATCTCGTCTTATACTTTTATACATTATTAACGCTACTCTTATCCTACACTCAATGCAAAAGAAATTTACTTATTTTCTATAATAACAGCTATATTATACTGTCATGCACTTCCCCATCTTTGCACTTTTCAACCAGTTCTTAGTTCAATAAGTCTCAACTGTCTATCAAAAATAAAAATCCACAAAATACTGTACATTTATTTCATTTTTCACAGAAATAATCTGAAATATTTTACCTTCAACCAAGCTATGGTTGAAGTTACTTTGGCTCTTCAAATATTTATACTTACCTATAGCATTTTTGACAGGTTATAAGACAAGTATTTCTGTTTTTTTGATGGTGCAACCCAGTCCGTCCATTTGGGTTAAAATTCTTGGATATATATACATATATATACAGTTTCGTAGTATATTTGTTAGTATTCGTTTATTCAGTGTAGCAGACGAAATTGAAGCCTTGGAGTCCATTGAGAAAATCAGGGTTTGCCTTGCACGGATGCGCATTCAGGTGTGACTTGATCAGCATCATCGAAGCCAAGATGGATGCAGCAAATTCTACTTATCTCACGTACATAATGCACACATACACGTAGTTAGGAATCTAATGCAATAAAGCGTACGAGCAATGCAATTCGTGTCTCCTTTCTAACTCTCTTGTGTACATCTATGTATCTGTAGTCTATATCCTTATTATTTGAAGCTATTATATTATTATTAGTATTTCAACCCAGTAATACATTGTAGTACTAATAGTACTACGAGGTATAAGGGTGAGAGATGCATGTAGGAGGTATAGCTTGTGATATATTTGTATGGACAGTATAATAAGTGTGAGGACACTAGACTGGATCTACTAATACGAAGAAGCCGACACGTCTACGTCTACCACACCTCGTCATGCCACTAACACGACAAGAATGGATGAGAAAATTGAATGAATTTCCAATTACGTTGTGGCAGAAGGGATTCAGGCACTTTCTCTGTCTCCTTTATTTTACAATTAGTTTACAGCGTGAAAGTGTTGGTTGGAGTACATTATTGCACTTAAACCTCCACACATGTAGTCAAACAGCACTGAATGAGTACTACAATAATTATTACTACCTTCTGTATGTATAACGTAAAATGTAAACATAGTTCTACACTATGTAATGTATGGGTTTACGATAGAAGTATAATATTATAGGAATTCTATTGCGACGGTGGCACTTGAGAAAGGTAGTTTGGTTGAGTTGTTGGAACAAAGACTGTGAGTAAATTCCTTGTTCTTCTTTTTCCCAGTTTTTACATGGATGGTGAAAATGATGTTGCATTTGAGTTGAAATGGTGTAATATGAGAAGACAAGAGATCGTTTAGTTCATTCATGGTGCAGTCAAGTGAATTGTGTACATACATAAATACGAGGATTATAAGTATTGCACGAGAATGTATAGCCGTATTTTACAATTTCGTACATAAAAGAAGATATTAAACAGTGACGCGTGACGACGACGCGTGAAAGGAAGAAGGACGTGTCAAAAGTCTTCCTCTGCTTGTAAGCTCTAAACTTTACATGGTAGGATGCTCGCATATATTGTGCACTAGCCCAATGTACGTAAGGGCAAGTGTAGAATGTTCGGAATTATTGCATCTCCTTTCTATCTCTCTTTCTTCTGGCTGCTGTATATTAACTCTTGTGTTATGACATTCATAAAAACGAATAAAATGCACCAGTCAAAAAGTCAGTGAAGTTTTGTGCAGTTAAACTTGTCACTACACACGGCAATATTTACTGCAAGAGTCACTTTCAGTTTTTTCATGATTCCCTTGTGTTTCAGTTGTTGACTTCTCATGCATTGCATTATTATTATCATCGCTTTCTTCCATATTACATCAAAAAGCGACAGGCACAACCTCTTCAGGTCTACGGGGCTCAAACTAAGTTCATGAACTGAATGCACACTTCTCTCTTTCGCCATTCTCCTCGAAGGAATACAATATCTTTCGTCGCACTCCTATATGCTTTATAGCAACATCAAGGAATGTGCATAAAATGTATGAACATTTACTTATTTCCTCAATAGAACTAAGTCTCCAGTTTGCATTCAGCAATGCACTCTTGTATTAAATTTAAACACCTTTTTTAAGGCACCACATACTAAACCAGCTGGCTTTAGATGTTCAACTCAAGTCTTTTTCCGAGAATAATATTTTTAGTAGTTTAAATTTAACTACCAACTTTCTACAAATTATTTGTAGTAAATTTTTCAATCAATATTTGATATCTTTTCCCCTTACTAATATTTTCAATGACTCGTAATTTTATTTCTGTATCCCCAGGATTTATTTTTGTAAACGAACACCTCTGCTGTGCCTGTTCACACACATACAAACTAATGCAGCTGTTTGTAACCCTTAGCTTCCACTTGCAAGAAACATAACACTGTAAGTGTTGATGTTTGAATTGCAGTTACATTTGCGGGGTATTAGTATACTTTTACGACCAAATAGTTGCTCAGAGAAATTCCTACGGGAGCCCTTGTCCACAACCAAATAATATTAAATTCAATTTTCAATAGATGGATATAAACGAGCTGTACGTTACATCCGATAACTTTTGCCCATTTGCAATACACAGCCATTTTCAAAGTCACTTACTCTATATAGAGCTTTGAAAGTGTATAACACATTTCACAACGTAAAGGTGTGTTTGTTGAATCAGTTCTAACAATTAATATTACTAGTGGCACTTAGTATTAAAATTACTCATCAGACGGAATTACTTCAAGGCTGCTTTTGACAAATATTAATATCCCTGTTATATTTCTTTGTTACAGTTTGAAATGTTAGTATGGCATTGTCATAGTATTCTTATACTTCTTCTGTAGTTAATGAGCGTTGGCGTGATGAGATATTGGAATGTTGCAGAGAATCATTGAATCTCATTTAGTCTTTTATGACAAATTAACTTTTTCTTAAATCCTTGAACAATTCACTGATTCTTCAAAGCCCAGTGATTTCATTCAAAGCTTTATACTGACTGCAGCCAAAAGCAAAAAGATCGTGAAATAAACGCAGAGGAAAAAAGTTTTTTCTTGGAACTAGCAAATAGCAATTAGAGTGTGACGGTTCTATATCATAGTTAACAGCATTATTATTAGATATTATGTATAGTCCTTTGAAACTCCTTCCTAAGAATTCATCTTCCGTGCTTTCCTTCACAGTACACTGACTTCCCCCACTGGGTTGTCATCCGCACTGTTTATTCAATTCACTAAAAATGTACTCTACTGACTTACTGAGACTACACGACCGAGAATATTACAACAAAAACTGTTGTGTGCACAGCGTTTATGTATTTGTTAATGTTTCACGTAAAATGTTATAAGCAAAATACTGATCGTATTATGGTACATGAAATCAGATTTATTATATTCTTCCTGGAGCCAAAGACTCAGAACATATTTGTATGATTCACAATGTATAATAAAATATGTACAACTATTTACTATTTACTTGTAATACGGCATTTTGTATTAGAATTGTCATAAATGAGAATAGAACGGGTGAAGTAATGAATTTGTGTTTTGTGAATTTATTTTAGGTTGGTGGGGGGAGGATTGGGTCCGCCAGCCTCGAATCCTTTGTTAAGTGGAATTCCGTCGGCACCTGTGATTCTTCCCGTGTTCCCCAATAGCACACCACATCCTGGACAAGCAACCGGAAACGGGGCTCCTACCTCTCGCTCTTTGCCGCGAAATCAGTACTCTCCGTCAAGATTCACTCTCCAAAAGGACTGTCGTGTTTCGGATCGCTGTTCCTGGAAATGCATTAGTATTGCTTTTATACTTCTTTGCATTGCTTTGATCTCAATCTCCATTTACTTTGCAGGTAAACACTCATTTCCACTTTCATAATATTTCTACGTCACACCATAATGTTTCTCGTGCTTTATATATTTGTGCTAATCAAAATTCCGTCATCATCATCCTAGTTGGCATTGTTCGTTTTATCAAAGCAATGATCAAACAGTCCAATATAATTATACTAATTATGACTAATTGCTAATCCGGAAATGAAAACTATAATGACTACTAAAGCTGAATTTGAGATTTGAAGATTAATATTCACATTACGACTTCAATTGCGATGCAGTTATTCTGTTGCATATTTTCATTATGTAAAATAGTACATAAATATGTACCTAATTAAATTTATTTTAGTTGGCAGTATTATGTACCTACTTAACGGTAAAAGTGGCTGTAGTAAAATAAGCATCAGTGTTGAGTAAAATAAGTAATTCTACGTACACGAATGCATATATGATATATTTGCTTCAATTTATTACTTACATCAGGAATTCATTAAAATGCTCAAAAATATTTTTTGAGAAAAAATAAGTTGCATCTTTGAATGCATAATGTAAACCCAGACCACTAACGCACAATCATTCTCTTCGACGGCCAAGCAAAGAATTTTTTTATGCAAAAATTTCACTTGCTCCCTCAGAAACTTCCGTAATCATCTAACGATAAAATTCCTTTCGGATTCCTCGAATTCCTGAAAAGATTATGTCACATTGCTAGGTAACTCTGTTCGTTTTGGAGAGTTTTCCATTTCATTATTTGTGTATCTTGCACTTTTCAACCACTCTCTTGAACTCATGTTGACATTCTTCACTAATGCACCGAGTTAGCAAGGAAATTTGTATTTCTCATAATATCAAATAAAAAATGAAGCACTTGCAGATACAATATGTAGACGAAACATCTTTTATTATGAGCTTTCGTTGTTTCCTCAGAGGAACAGGAATTTTTCAATCAAAATTATTATTATTTTCCCATTCAACCCAGCCAACTAAATATCAAACTACATTATTTGAAATGCCTATAATAATATACTAAATTGAATGAAAGGCCGCCGTATTTGACAAGTCGATTTAACTCCTACAGCCTAAACTATAAGTAAAACATTCTGACTTTGAAATGATATGGAAAAGAAATAAGATTGAAAGGAATGGAAAAGCAAGTTAATCAAATGGCGCTTAATATTATGTTTTTGTTGTCAAGAAATAATATGGAATTGATAAACCAGGGCATGAGAGAAGAAAATATCGAGCGTGAGAAATGGAATCACAATTTTGTTAATATGTCTTTTCAACTTTTCTGATGAATGCGTAAGTCATGCATAAGAAGAGTGCGAATGACTATTAGCATACATATTGCAAACGAATGGAACACTTTGTCGCAATATCAACAAAGGTGCTCTAACAATATTATCCTAGAACGAACAGCTAAAAGATTCTGTCACAAAGAATGTCATTTGCACCTTTCATTAAAATTCAATAGCATCTAACAGAATCTTTACATTCAAAATTAATAAGAAAAAAAAATCTTATTCCGGAACAATTATACAGATAGTAGCAACTTTTACCTTATAAACCAAGAATCAAATTAGGAAGGTAGTTTTCAAGATTGCAAACACAGGAAAAAACGTTCTTTTTTATAATTGAATTGTATCAAATTAAACAAGCTAATTTATCGCATTACTATTTACAAAATGATTTAAGCTCGTATCTTATACTTATCACAATTGCTATTTAAATTGTTATTTAGATTGCGTATTACACAATATAATTGGTAACCCGCTCTAATTATTTCTTTGTTTACATTATATGCTTATAATGTAGATAACATAATCCAGTTCATTATTAATAAACAATAAATATAATCAAATTAACTTTCAAAATGAATCAGTGTCCAAGAAAAAAAGTTTCACTTACCCCATTAGAATATTGAGGCCATCAAATTATAAGCAAACATTGTACATGTTAAACTTTAGAAGTCCCCCTTATTTTAGGTAAAGTCTACTATTTGAAAAATAATATGCAAATTTGCACCTAATTATAGTATTCTGCTTACTTCTGTATACACAGCCTACTTGTGACTTTGTGAGTTTGATTTCTACACATAAACTGGACTGTATACTAACAAAAGTAGAATTAGTTGGAGCAGAGCGGTAATCAAAGATAAGGTGACTTAAGCCAATTTTAGTTTGACTGACACAAAAACCGTAATAAGGGAAATTCTTTGGAAATATTATAGTAGGGATGAGCTCTATACATTATAAAGAAGTACAAGCTTCGACTCTGCTCTTGTACAAGGAAATAAGAAGGTAAAGTATAAGACAGAGAACATAATAGGATGTTACATCCTCTTAAAGAACAGTGCATTTTATACAAATTCTACTTTCCATCCCATGTTATACAGTAACAGTCTTATATTATGTAATATCATTGCGGATGATATAATGTTCCTTAATACTCTGTGTGTGTATAACACTGGTGCACATCTTTGTATAGCTACAGAGTAATAGACAGCAAAGCTTTACACAATGTACAGTATATATCATACCTATATACTCCTTCGCTATACAATAAATATGAAAATCCTCTCATTTCAACTTGAAAGATTTTCCTTGTTTCTCCATGCTCCTGTTTGATAAAACGGAAGAAAATGAAAGTCTTTTCAAAGCCAGAGTTTGAAATGAGTCCACAGGAAAGGAAGTGAGACACACAGAAAGAGAGAGAGAGGATTACTTGTGAATAGATTGAGTACCTGCTATGCTCCTACCACTACTTCACTTTCCCTCTCACTCATACCACTACACACACACATACACACATACACATACACTACTTATACATATATACTACATATATACATGATTTGCAATATCTGTACAAGTATATACAAGAGTCGAATTGGACTTGCAGGAATTCTTTAGCTCTCCTAGTAAAACATTATTGTTATTAGTAGAAATGTCATAAATCATAATCTCATCCGTTCTGCCATCTTTTGATATGGCAAATCTGAGATAAAGAGAATGAGAGAGATTCTTTGGTGCAACTTGAGATTCTTCTTTAACTAGGATACTAATTGTATACTTATATAACCCTTTCATACAACACTAAAGATTCCAATTCAAATTTCGAATTCCCTCACTCACTACTATGTGTTCTTCTGCTTAAATCCACTCCACTTCAATGCTCCTCTTCTTATTTCAAGTAAAACAGGCGCGGAACTACATAACTTCACTTTTCAAACCTGTTCCTATCTACACTACACATACACACACATTTATTAAAGTCCTTGCATTATACATCGTATTTTAGTCAACTCTCAACTCCAGTCATTTCATATCCCGAGAATGACTCAAAGAAAAAGAAAATGATACTGTGAGGAATACATACAATTGCTACACTCTGATTATATAAGTACTACTTGTGTTATTCATCACATTATATCATGAGTGTAAATAAATACACAGTAGGAAGTAGGAACCCACTCATTACAAAATGTTGTTGAGTTGACATATTTTATGTAGGTGTATGTGTAGGTAGTGTATGTAGCAGTGGATTACACAAACTTTTCACTTCACTACTTTCTTCCTGTATGAATTCATTCAGCTCACTTTCATTGTCATTAATTAGTAGCTTCATTAGAAATTTTGTTGTGACTTGTCAGCCTAACACACACTGCTTAATTCAATTATGTTTCTATTATATCATGCGAGCATTGTTCTGTGGATATAGAACGGATGCTAATATTTTAATGTGTAAATTAGTCATTCCTTACATGCTACACGAAATTATCTACACCAATGTATAATATTATGTTGTTAGTTGTTTGTATGGATAAGTATTTTCACTTCGTTGAGTGTTTGTCAAATTAAATTATTTTCCATGGACGGATAACTTTGAAATACGAAATTGAATAATGTTTCCTTCTCTTGCAACAACATCAAACTGTGCAGTAATAAATTGTTTTACTGTAGAAATTTTCAATGTATGAAAACAAGTGGAACGGAACAATGTCCAAGAAATTACACTATAGAATTACTTAAAGCTCTACGTTCGTTTAATGTATGGGTTTGATTTTGCGAGTAATGTCTAATGTGCTATAGGTACATTTTGAGAATTAGGCTTTCGACTGTTTAGGATTAAAGTGTTATTATTGACAGCATCAGGTATCAGTTATCAACGTATAAATGCTAAAATAATCTAGACTCTAGACTATGTGTGTGTTTGTGCTGTATTATTATGATTTATAAACACTGTGGGCTATATCCAGATTACCTGTTAGTTTGTTTTGTCTGATCTGTTTTTGTTATCGTCGTTTGTAAAGCTAAGTACCTTTGCTTTATAGTGTGTAATAATATGTGCTCGTTATCCATATTTGTTGCCTACTGGTATTTATGTATTGTGATTGCAATAACAAAGAGCTTAAGAGAGGGAGAGAGACAGAGCTCATTAGAGTTGGAAATTGTGTATTATTAGAGAAACATTCTTTTGCTCTATGCTCATTATCGCTCGTTTATTAGGTGGACATGTTTATTTGGTTTGAACTGATTAGAACATATTCAGGAAAACAGTCCAATTATCCAGGCACACAGAGAAGAGTACTCTGCGTGTATGCTACAAGCAAGTAACTGGAACAACAAATTACATACTTGTAGCACAGTTATGTAGCAATAGAGACACATTTGAAGAATGCATGATTAGTTGTAAATACACCGTATTATTATTCTCCATGCTATAATCTTTTCTCTATAGTCGGTGGTGATATTAGGATTCATCCTTGTTCATTTCACCTTTATAAATGTGCTGTTGACTCGACAAGATTTCCTTTGATGCAAATGGCATGCAGGGTGAATAAGTCAGGAGAATCAAGCGTAATTTTGTAAAAGTCAAACACGGTGTAAACTTATTAGGAATTTACACGCGCTCGTAAAGTCAAATTATGTGCTCACATTTACATCGGCAAGCAAAACGTCTATTTCCACAATTGCAACTGTGACACATGACCTGTTTGCCAAACATTTTTATTTTATTTACCAAAATACATACCCAGACAGAAAGTAGTTACACGCTGCGAATATTTTCATTAAACACGGCAAAACACACATTAAAACTAAACACATGTTTCAATTTATATCGTATATATTTTATATACTAGGTATACACAGGCGCGTAGCCAGGATTATAAGTTGGGGTGCACAGCTGGGGTGTATGCAGAAATTGATTCATGGGAGGGCAAAATTCGAATTTGAGTCCACAGTAGCGTGTTGTGTTGTGAAAACTAATGTAAAATACCCTAAAAAATCTAAGTTTTTGAAACTTTTTAGGCAAAATTACCTAATTTTTATATATATTTTATGTGATCTGGGAGGCTATGCTGTGCACTGTGAACCCCCCCCCCCCTGGCTACGAGCATGACTATACCTATGTATATTTATGGCATAATATATTTTACTATATTTCATATTTAACCTATATAATATTTGTATGTTAGAAATGTTTTGGTAAGCTTTAGAATTTGCATGTGAACGGTGATTCGAATGTAAATTGTGAATTAATCAGTCGACATAGACAGGAGAGTGAATACTCAAAGTCAAAGCTACTCCCATCCCATTTATTTCTTGGAAAGTATACAGTTAAATGAGAATTCACATTTGTCTATACTACCTATGTGAATTTTGCATTTTGTGTGCACGTGTATATGTGTGTCTGTTTTCTCCAGAATTTTCACAGTAGTCGAGTAGTCTTAGCAGATTGCTCGAGGAAAGTTTCATTTCCACTTTATTTCGTCTACGTCTTTCATGACATGTTGTTTAGTATACTGCCACACGTTGCACTCTACCCAAATCCGCAGGTAAAAGTGAAAAGACCCAGACTCATGTTTACCATGAATAATAAACAAGAGTTACAATTTGCAATGCTCAGTATATCTCAATGTTCTAAATACAGGTTCATGTCCACCTAAGGGCTGCTCTCCGTCTATTATAAAATATCGTTCCATCCACACAATCTTCTTTCAAACAAGAGTCTTTTCCATTTCTACTTTATTTACCTAACTTTAATATATTTCTACTATTATGCTATGCTATACTTTCCTATAATTCATACTATGTACATATTAATTCCTTCTAATAATACTGCGTGACTTGTAGTGACATTTCCTTCAGTTCTTTTTAAATTAATGCGCAAGCTGCATGGAAAAAACCATGAGGGATATATAATTATTTCCGGCTACCCTCTTTCAACTTTCACGTCCGTTGCATCGCGCATCGTTATATAGATACGTTTAAATTGAACACATATTTTTAAAGATTCAAAAATAGTTAAAAAATTATTGACTTTATTCAATTTATGTTTAATTAGACAGTGTTTAAAATTGAATAGGAAAAAAATGAAAATGAAAAAATTGTATTGAAGAGGGGAAATTGTTTGGAAATGGAAAAATTATTTGGAAATGGGAAAATTGGATGGAAATGAAAAAATGAATAGAATTGGTAAATGAATATAGTCGTATAATACGACTAGGTTTAAACGGGCAAAATTTGTGTTAGTTTTGGACATCTCTATATATACAACCTGGTTGGTTTTGGTTTGGAACAATTTGGTTGCGCATTTTATCGTTATCTGCTAAATAGGATTAGTTATATGTAAGAACATGAATTCTAATTATCAGAAAGATTCGTCCCAGTCGCTCTGACATAATTGACTGAAGTAGAGCAACGCAGTAGACTGGAGACTGGAGAGAGTTTATCTTTTAGCAGTTTGACTTAATTCCGTTTCATTTACTCAATTCTTCTCTCTCTCTCGCTCATTCGACGACTTTCGATGCGCAAACAATGCATGCTCCAAGGCACATGAGAGCATTTCCTCGTCTTTTTAGCAACAAAACTCCCTACTACTACACACTACAATATTATATAAAACACAATTACCAGAAAAACTTATAGCAGATTCACGATTTTCTATATTATTATTTTACATTCCGTATTTGCAGCAATAATGTACAGGATATTTACACAGTTCAAATGCAAAACGTGTAGCCCTATATAAAATAGAGCATAGCGTTTGATCGATATATACTAGACGTAGTGTGTACTGCTTTTGCTTTTCTTATCCAAGGCGTAAAAAGGAAAAGTGGGAAAAGTAAGTAGAGTGGAATAAAAGAAAAGAATTGATTGGGTGCACTCTGCTCTGCACAAATTTAATACAGAACTTTTCAAGTGGTAAACATTACGTACTTTGCTTCCTCTGCGATGTAGTCACTCACACTGATAAAGAATGAGGACAAGTGTTTTCTCTGCGTAGATGCATATCTCCGTTTGTAGACTGTAAACCAACTGGAGTATAATAAGTAGGCAGTACAAATAATACAAGAAACTGCAAAACAAACTATTTGACAATTCTACAACTTCCAACCAAATAAAAAACGAGCCAGATTAACGCAAAGATAAATATAAGTGTCTAGTTTAGAACAAGTACAAGTTTATATTGCACAACCAGTTTTTTAAGAGCCATAAAAAATTAATACCCCTCTGACTTTTAACGTACATTTACAAATGCTTATAATTGTAGTCAATAATTAATATTAATCGTAAATTAATGATATATACGCTATAATTAGTCTCTAAATGTAAATAACACTTTTTTACATACTTATAAATGAATGTGTAAATGTAATCCTTTAATCATTAGTAGTTGAGTACCTGCTTATTTGGTTTTACCGGTAATTAATGCTTGAACCAATTAAATAAAAGGTAAAAGGTTAAACGATAAGTTGTAAATTCATAATTAATTTTTTGCAACAGTCCTGTATCTTCATATATACAAAAATCCATGGAATATATACCTTACCTACTAAAGCTTTTAGCTACTTAACTTTTTGAAGAGTACTTTTCTTAACGCTCTTAATGAGTTATGTCAATGTAAATACATTATAGTGAGATTTTGCATTGTAAATAAATTAAACCTATTTTGGATGTTGAAAGTTTGTAAGTAGAAGATTAGAAACTTTTAAGAAGATTTCGTTTTCTTTAGTTGTTGTTCTAAAGTGTGTGAATTTTTCAGGATGCGTACTTTGTGTTTGTGCTCAACTCTCTTTGCTTATTTACTCACACGATATTCATGTCAGTGTGTTTATTACTATGTGCTTTGTTTGTACACGAGTTTGTGTACTGATTGTAAACTTGAGTTAAACAGTGTACTTTATATGCCGTTGGCATGTGAAAGTATTTACCTGTGTGCGTGCATTCACGACTGATTTTCCAGCAGATTGTATTAAATGACACCTATGCACACCTATAATGTCAGGGACGTATTATTTACCTGCAATGAATAAGCTATGCTATAAACAGGTGAATTGAAAGAAACTAAAAGCAAAAAGATCAAATCAGAGTTTGAAGAATTAGCGATATTTATTTATCGTACTAATTTCTTGCTCCTCATACTTAAATTTTTCTTTGGAAATACATCCGTTAATTAGTATTGCTCTTTTTCAGTAATCATTCATTGATAAAATAAAGCATATATTATCATGGTGTATTTTTATATTATATTTTTGTGAGTATTTTTGTAAAAATGTATTAAATAAGTTATTGCATAACGTCTTATAAAATAGGTAGGTATATTTATATACGAATGTTATGTAATAATAGCTCTACAATGGTTTGGATCTCTTAGCGGTACTTGTTAATTTTTCGTGTGTTTGTAATAGACAAACAAATGTTTTATCACTACAGAATGTTAGTCATGCAACTTGAGCTGACATAACAAGGCAAGTCATTGCATAAATACACAGACTAAAAAACTTTGTTTTTGACGCTATACTAAATTTAAAGAGACAGTGCACATTAAATGAATGCTAAGAAGATGTTGGTCGAAATGGTGCACTAAATGTTGTTAACAGAAAAGTTGAGATTAGATGAAGAGCGTAGTTTTTATTTTTCCTTGTATGGTGATATTGGGGTGGTCTGTTAACTAATAATTACGTGGTGTGTAAGTGTAAGCAATACTAATAAAATATCATTAGGTCCTAATGGTTTTAGTAGTCGTAATAGGTATGCTAATGCAAGTGTGGAAAAGTTGTTTAACGAGCGGGCTGTGGAAGAAGAAGTGAACTAAGGACGACGTTATACATTTAAAAGAGATTGTGTGAGGGGGAAAGATTGGGTTGGTTGTTGGAAAGCAGAAAAATGTAAATTTGTTCGTATTAGAAGATCAAATGTGAAGATTGGAAGACGGGAGCGGAAAGCACAATAAGATTATTACTTTTATTGGTTGCGTGTTGTACGTAGACTTTAGTGCGTAATGTGTATGTGACGTGGATCTGAGTAAGGGATGACGACAGGACAAGAGTATCAATAAATAGGTACAGCAAAACACACAGAACAACACAACATACACTCAATACACTCCACTCATCCCTGACACAAAATTGCTCTGTATCTAAAATGCAAGATGCTCCTTTCCTTCCTTGCATTTCCCTTTCCTTTAACAACAAACCAACGTATATATATTGCAGCCGATGCTTTGTACAGTTAGATGTACACTGATGTTGGAGTGGAGCTGGAGACTGGAGAGAAGAAATTAATGAAATGAATTGAGTTTTTTGTGGTTAGGGTGTTGTGTGTCTTGTGTATGTGAACTGTGTGGAGCGATCTTCATTTCTGTGTGGAGGCCAAGAGTTTGTCTATGATTGTGTATAGCCGAACTGTTTTCTATGTATATTCCTTATATGTTTGTGTCAAGAAATTGGGCATGGGTCATTCGTTGTCTCCGATTTAGCTTCTTTGTTGAGTGTGTTCCTTGGTTGAGTTGAGACTGTTCTGTCATGTCGTCGTGGAAAAAAGAGGAGACTACGTGACCACAGAAACAAATTTTAAGCATTTCAAACGTGAACGGAATAATTGGACACTGAGCATAAGAGTTTCTGTTTTTTCACCAGTACATAGAGAAATAGTAGGAGCAGCATATAGGACTAGTACAATTTGTAGTAAATACAGATGTGTGGAGGGGGGACGAAGAGAGACCTATTGGTTTCACTCCCCATGCCTATGTCTGCTCCTGCTATGTCATGTGCCTTCAACCACCAGTCCTATATATTATTTGGACAAAATAGCACAGAAAAGCTAAGAATTAAACTGGAGCGGACAAACTTGTCCAGAGTTTTCCTCAGGAGCATCCAAGCATATATGTGATTTATATATAAGTATACACGGAGCAGGAATAAAGAAATGTATAAATAGTAGCCATTGATTCGTTGTTGTAGCATTGGGGATATACTGCGGGAAATCATATTAAGAGTCTATCGTTTGGTTTTCTTTTCCTGACGACGCTGTCCATGGACTGTCGTATTTCCTGTGTGGTATTCTGAACAGGACGGTGGTGCTGCGATTAGAAACCCTCGTGATCTTATCAAAACTCAGTGACTGAAGCCTGAAATTGTCACTGGATTGGATTTAGGGTTCCATCACAACTAACCAACCCACCAACACACACATCCTCATTCCCCACGTGTATCAACCATTGACAAAAACATGGTCACGATCATTCTGTACAAATACCAAATACTCCTCAGCACAATACAATGCCATCCGTCTACACTTACCATCTCACCACAATCTTTCTGTATCAACTTAGAAATTCTATATGAATGAGACAGCCAGAAAGAGAGAGAGTGTGTGTGTGTCTGTGTGAGTAGGAAAGAGACAGAGTCCTTAAGCCATGTCAATAAGGCAAGTCATCTCGCCATCTGATAATCGGAAGGTATTCTTCCTTAGGCCATGGCAGTTGTTAAGCCAAAGCTCAACGTTCTTCCTGTTGTTGATGTAATAGTGTGTGTGGTAAT
>JAQFYB010000089.1:0-86502 GCA_034694085.1 Pogonognathellus longicornis
CAGGTCCACAACACATCATCATCGTTTAAAGATACAACTTGTGTCCGTTAATGTATAAATTCACCTTACAACAACACAATGCCTTTGTACATACTTATTCAACATCCATATAGTATTGTCCTCTTGCACTTTGTAATTTTATACTGCACTAAATACTAAGTATACACAAAGTGCAGAGCAATAGTAAAAGGTTCTCATTACAACAGAATTTACGGTTTCTCATAAAAAAATTGACCTGTTAAATTGAAAAAGGATTGTGTATAAAGACACATGCAACTTTAGGTGCTGGAAATACACTAAAACTATTTGTAGCTCATTTATAGGATTTTATTGCTGTCAGTTTAGAATCTTTATCGACTAGTTTCCAAAAACGCACTTTAAGTAAGTACGAATGAAGGCGGAATCACACAACATTTAATTAAGAGTAAAATACTATAGCTCTGTAGGCACATTTTAGCTGATAAGTATTTTCATCATATTATGAGCACTTAGGTACATAAGGTGTGTTAATGCATGTGCGTGTTATAGTTTTTTAATAAAACTGCCAATATAAATGTTATCTATGATTGTGCTAGTACTATTGACATTGAACAAGAAACCATTAAACTTGCCATTATTGTAGCAGTAGCTAAAAAGATGCCCAAATTGATGAACTCTCCCCCCTGCCTCGTGTTCTTGGTGTATCTGTAATTATTATCGAAGCTGATCTGCTTAAGAAGACTACTGTAATAATGGTGTGGTTGTTGCTAGTTAAAAATTAGTACAAGTAGCAGTTAGAATGTTAGTGAGATATGTTTTTAGTTTAAGTCGAGTTGTATGTAACAAGTTGAAGTTTTAGGTGTAGTAAGTTTTGTATGTGAAAAGATGGACATTGTATTTTCATTTTTATTATGTAAGGAGAGATGGATGGAGATAGATTATATTACATTGTGTATGGATGTAATGTGTGTTTATGTCTATTCTATGGATGGAGTGCAGTAGTGGAGTCAAAGAAGTCAAGTCAGAGAGTTTCATATTTTAGAGTAATGACCCTTTGAGTTGTGATCGTCAGTTCAGCTGAAAAGAAACTCGAGTTCAGCTGAGTTTTAGCTTTCGTATGATGATAACTCTCTCATTCTCTGTGTTGTAGTAAGTAGTATTGTTCAGTATAGACTTCTCATGAAATATGTACAATAAAATGAAATGGGCACAATTTCACATGATTACTTTACTCTTTGTGCCTACACTCTGACTGAGCCATAATGCTCTCCGGCACAAATGCACTCACACATCGCTTATATAAATGCTGCGAGTTTAAGTAAGAAAGAACACTCCGTAGTGTACAGTATACATTTTGTAAATGGTAAAGGTAGACATCAAATTACAGATACTTGACTTCTGTTGCTTCCCTTAACATCGTACTGTAAAATTATTACTACTATACCTACCTTGTACTATTACTGTACACATAAACAGACATAAGCATATGTGTATTGTATACCTACATAAAGATACTAATAGGCATGGATGGATACAATATGTGCAGTATTATAATATATCCGGATTTAATGTAATGTGATGCATTTACTACGGCGACGACACACCGGCTGTTCTCTCTATTATAATGTACTTATCAAAAAATTTCGTGATGCATAATAATGTAGGAGAATATTGTATGAGTTTTCATACATGGAGTGTGTACCTATCTAGGTATATACGTGCATGTACTTATTCTGGATATTATGCGAGAGATTGAGAAGTCAGTAATGTCCAAGAGTTGGTTGTATGTATGTAGTGTGTCCTTTTCTCTTTGTCTTCATTTCTTTCTTGTTAACTTACATTTACATGCTTGCATGGTGTCTTTCTTCGTGTCTCATCTTTTTATGCCACTACTAGTACATAGTAGTTGCTCCCTATCATTCTGTCTCATTCTTCGTGAATGCCTACTGTTTTTTATTAAGACTGTCAAATGTCAAAGACTTCAATTGTCTTCTCGGCCAGAGAAAATTGATCTCGAAAAAGCAGTTAGAGAATTATCGTAATTATAATATAATTTTATTCTCCTGAATGAACTAACTGCTCTGTTTCAGATCCTCGTGTGTAACACAGACAGAATGAATTTATAAATCAACTATGGGAAGGCAAAATCATTATATGGAAGCCGAAAGGAAGTACCTAAGTGCTACACGCAAAGTTCTAAAGAACATTTATATTTTCTACTTAGTTTTAGTAACGAGTAAAATGCAACAAAAAACATTTCGCACACATCCAAAAGAAAAGACAGAAAGTTCATTCTTAAATATGTGTAGAACGTATATTATGTGTAAGTTCATACAAAGAGTATAGAAAATTTTCTATACTCTTTGAAGTTCATATTGGGTTCTACTCATGCACTTAAAAACAAAAAATTGTCCTGTTGCAACTGTAGACTTCATTTTCTTAACCACTTCGTTGGTCATCAGAATAAGAGACAACGTGACAGCAACAATGATGATGAACCAAGAAAACTTCATTTCATATTTAAGTTCTTTAACAATATACACACATTTTCATTTCAACCCGCTAAAACTACATGCCATTTTTTAAAAGATGCTGATTTAACCCTGTCAACTTATTGATGTTAATAAACCTATCAATTAATGAAGCAATTTAATATTGCTGAATATTCATAACTATTGAAAGGAATTTTGCTTTATTTTACAATGAAACTACAATAACTTTTGTTTGTTGATTCATATTTTGCAACCTAAGTTGTGTAAATGGGCCAATTCAAGTAAATTCAATACGCGTAAATCGTATTGTATTTACTTGTAGTTCGTGTAAATCATATTATTGTGGACTATTGAAATGTCTAAGGTTGTTTCTATCACTATATTATTTATACTAGTCTAGTAGTACGCGTCGGCATTATATTTAATTGGACTGAAGGTTTATAGAAAGAATAACCCGAGAATTGCATTAACTAATGGCAGCGGAAACAAAAAACATTTGAGCTTATCCATATCAATTTCCATCGCAAATGTTAACAGTCCAACAACCGAACTAATCTAAGAGTTGTTTCACAATGCGCTCTAATATAGTTGTAACAAACTCACTTACAAACATTAGAGACATAACATTATTATGGTAAAAGCGTTTTATATTAAATAATAATGTATTCTCAATAGTACGTACAAAAGAACTGACAGCGACTGATGAGTGTAGACTGTGTAGTGTGTGTAGTACATGGATTCAAAGTGTGAAATAAAAATTGGATTAGAATTAAAGGGTAGAAAAAACAGAAAATAAGCTTAGGGTGAGAGATACGATTAGGAAAATGACGAAATCCTTTCCCACTGTTTTGCTTGTGGTAGTTTAAGTTTAAAGTTTTGCGTATTTACACGATGCAGACAATACACACCTCACCATTACCCCTGCTTTACGTAAAGTGGAAACAATTTTGGGAGCGGATGATAAAATAAAAGATGTATTGTGTCTTGTAAAATTGTAAAAGTGATATGTATTTTGTTTTTGATTGCCAACAGGTTGCAAAAGCTTTTTTAAGCGAAGTGTTCGTCGGAACTTGTCGTACTCTTGTCGTGGGAATCGTAACTGTCCGATAGACCAACACCATCGAAATCAGTGCCAGTTCTGTCGGCTGAAGAAGTGCCTCAAGATGGGAATGCGTCGAGAAGGTATGAAAGGTTAGGGTGGCTCGTCACTCAGTGTCTGGGTTTTTACTCAAATATCCATGAACATCAAATCAAATCACAAATACAAGCTAAACTAACTCCACAAATACAAAACTTGATTAGCCAACCATTCCAATAAACCAGACACATAAAATTATACAAGCCAAAAAGCTTCTTTCTTAGTTATAATTCTATAGTATAAATCTACAAATATCTTATACTCCATTCATATCTTCCTTGTAGTAGCATACATTCTTATACCAGTATCTTACTATTGTGATTTTTTATCAAATCTTTCCATATTGCACACTTTATACTTAAAAGTCTATAAAATACTTCGGTATACGATTGTGTTCTACGAGTTCTACATATTATGACTATTAAATTTCCTGACTCATCATCACGTACAGTACATACAATAATTTGTATGCACTCTCTCTGTATGTATGTACACAAGTACACCCAGACAATATAATTTAGCATGTACCTATAGTTAAATAGTAGTCGTTCGTGTGGTGTAAGATATAAAAGTATATCCTTGCACTTGGTTCCATTCCAGTTTAGTTTACACTCAATTATTTGCATCTCGTTCACTCCTCGGCGAACAAGAAGAATAAAAAGAATTAAGTTTCACGCGCGTACGCGTACTCCAATATTGTACTTGGGTCTGTGCAGTAATATGCAAAACACACAGTGTATGCCTTTCTTCTTTATAGTTAATATTCCGCTATGCTAATTTTCTCTCATTACCAACGTTTTGAGTAAATACCTTCAAGATGAACGTTGAAACAATTTCGGTTTAGTTTAGAGCAGAGTACATCAAGTGCTATACAGCCCTGTATAAGAATACGTTGTATGTACAGTATATATACAGACATAGAGAGGCAGAAGGGGGATGATGATGAATGAAAAAGAAGGAAGGTTGGCAAAGCACGAAATGATCGTGTGTTGTTAGTGTTATGTATGAGTCCACTCTGTGCTGGTCGTTGGATCCACCTCAAGTCAAATGGACGGTGATTTACATGTATAAACAACGTGGTCGTTCTTTATAACACTAATGGGAATCACAATGTACTCCAAGAAACGCAACAGGATGTACACAGACTCTTCTTCGGACTGACTGACTGACTCAACTTACATTTTACATATTGCTATAGAATTACTTTACAACTATCACCTTCTTCTTTGCTCTGTATAAATTTTCAATGCATTTTTCATATAGACCGAAGAAATATGCTTTATTCTTTATAATACACTTCTAAAATGATATTAAAGTGTATGTACCTATGTAGGTATGTAGGTATCTGCATGAGATATACTCAGGCACATTTACATTATGGTATATAATATGTTTACAATTTTAGCTTTAGGGCTCCGTTTTGTGAGTGTGATGTTGAACTTGCAATGTTGATGCAATGTTGTAAGGTAATGTAAGTACAAATAGCAGGTGAATTGTGAGAGATTGGGAATGTTGAGATTTTTCATGTAGCTACGGGCTGTTTAGTAGGTCTTTGCATGGATTTCTAATGTTTTACTGCATGTTGTACATTACACAGGTATTCTTTATAAGAACTTAGTGCTGGAAAGAGAGATGAGGACGGTATTCTAAAGCACAACCAGTGATTGCAGCAAAGAACTCTGATTTTCACACGCAGCCCAGCTGATTTTCTCAATTGATAAAGTTGTGAGTTGCTCTGTGCTCTGTAATCATAGACTCACTTCCCCTGTACTCTTTTCTATTATAATATGGATTCAACTTTAGCTAGGTATTTATGCATGAAGCTACAACTCCCGACTACTTCTACTCAGTCAGCTCTTTATTCTTTTGGGCTTTATGACTCCTTGGCATGACACACACAGCAGAGTCAGAGCACAATGCAATCCCTATATAAGTATACAACTTCTTAACATATTGCACTGATAACTACTACCATAATATTATCTCCTGTACAACAAATAGTAAATTCTTTGATAATCATGTAATGCTTTTGTGCATAATAATGATAGATCCACTAAAGGTATGTGTAGTGTAGGTATATTTATTAGTAGGTACTTAATATTGCTACCTACCATCCTGAATGTATGAACAGAAGGTTGAATTGAATGAATATTTTTATATGAAACGAAAACCAGTTCAAAAATCTCTGTAGAATTCCTTCTTTCTTTTTCTCTCTCATAGATAGTTTCTATAAATGCAAAAGATTATCTATTAATTAATTGCTTCTTGTAATAGTATTCTTGTGTTTTGTGGTTTGGCTGGTGAGACTGGAGAAGATATTAATGCAACTATATGCACTAAATACACCTTGTAAGGTTAACTACGTAGTAACTACTACTACTACACTACTATTACTAACAATGAATGACTGAGTGAGATTAAATCTTGAAAATTTATTTCTTTTCTGGAAGCCTCCTCGGGATATGTATGAAACTTATCTCTTCAAGTCGATTCACATTACGTAACTAATAAGAAAGCTGTGGATTTTTAGTGTCTAGTATGTGGTTGTAAGGGATTGGTAATTGTCTTGGCTCATAGCCATAACCAAACCACTACAAATAAGATACCCTTGTAAATGTATATCATACACCTTTTATGCTATTAGTAACATTAAGGAAACTGACACATCTCAAAATATTCTGTCAAAATGAATTAAATGAGACACACTATTTGTAGCAAAGCAGACAAGGTCTACTTGAACTACGACATGCCACAAGTACAAAGATTAAATGATGATAATAATACAAGAGTTTGTTACTGGGTCAATAAGAGAACAATCTTTTCCTTACTTACTCCCCATGTCCATGCATGCATCTCACAATGCTCTGTGTGTGGGTTGGGTGACTAAATAAATAGAAGTAGCAGTGATCTGACCGGACATGCTCATACTTATGAGAATTCCAGAGCGCATTCTTATCATTCACACAAGTCATAAAATATCACTGTAGCGAGAACAAATGCACAAAATTACAAATTATATACGTACGTACCTACAGAAGAAGAGAATCGTTACCTACATACATAGTTGTTTATAAAAATAATAATCCTGTATTATGTAATATTAGGTAGTGGTAGTAAAACCATTAAGGATGTACACAATACATTTATTTGAGAATAAAGGTTCTGGGTTTAGGTATTGTGTTTAATTGCACAATTGTGTGTACACAGATATCGTTAACCAAGGTTAAGTCATGTACACTGCCGACACTTTGGATGATAATCACGACATGATTTTTCATGAACACGTCTTTATGTCTTACTAAGAAAGGTTTGTCGTTTACAGATCACAGTAGTATTTCAACTCCCAGCTAGCTGTACTCTGCTCAAGCAAAAGCAGTAATTGGTTCATGTCAAAAAAGTGAAGTCATTGAAGGGTAAAAGACCAATTTGGAATTCTCACGTAACATTGCTTTTACTAATTCTACTGTTTCTGGTACAACTACTGCCTACCTAGTATCTATATGGAAAGGTCAATTATTTCTGGTATTTTGACCAAGGAATTCATGTCTCTCTTTTGGTTTCTGTGATTGTACATATTAGTACGGAATTATAAATATTACTGTTATTACGTAGCACAGCTCCTGTCCTACCTACCAGGGACAGGAGACACTACATGCAGTGTTCTTATTGTATATACCTAAACAGTACTTAAATGTATGTGACTATAGTTACTAAATTTTTGTTGGGAGTCACTTAGAAAAGCAATTGAAGGGATGTTTCTAGGAACGGTCATCTTAATAGCCTTCCATTTGACGAAAATTCTAGAAACGTACGAGATAGTTAATGCAAAGCTTCGTGTTTATACTTACACAAAGCTGGTAAAAAGTTACCGAATGGAATTTTTTAACGAAGGTTGCTCTTGAATAGTAGCAGTATATTTACCATTTAATTTTGTCGGGTACTACATTCTCCAAAAGAGAATTACTCCTAATTTTAATGCTAATGGAATTTTTGAAGGTTGAATCTACATACTTATATGATAAAACATGTTAATAATGATATTATGCGTAGGTACTGTATACTTTAGTAAAGCTATGTAAAGAATAGGAGTATGAGAAAAATAAAAAGACAAAGTTTTGTATATTAGTAGCCACATGGTTGAGTAAGGTATAAAGGTAAATCGTGTTACTATTGTGACGTAGTAGCTTTGCGTTTCTTGTGTTGCTCAGAGCTCATGGCTCAAAAATACTTTACACACGAAGCAAATACAAAGATGATGAAGGTGCATTGTATATAAAGGTGGCAGTAATACACACATATAAAAATATAGATCCTTGTAATATGCATGTGCATGGAGTGTACAAGATGAAGATGAGAAGGAAGCCGACACGAGATATTATTAGGGTGGACATTTTTTATTTGACTATCTATTCATTTTTGAATTCTTTATTTCGTTGTGTGTCTTGTGTGTGTGTGTTGGTGTGTATGTACGAGGTGGGGAATTGGTTTGATTGAATGTACAAAGATGAGATGTGATGAGTTGGAGAATAGAAAAGAAAAGGATAGTTGTGATGATGAGCTGTGAGTGTAAGAGTCAGAATTCCAAGAAGGTGAGACAGAGACGAAGGTGAGCGAAAGGGCTTGTTGGAAGTCTACTGCTACTCACCTTTACTGTCTGTTTGTGTGTTACTTGCCTTGTTTTTTGCCACCGTCATTCTACTGTGCACTTGTTGTAGTAATTTTTGACTCTCGGACGATCATCATTACTGTGGCCCTTCAACCGTGAACTCATGCATGACAACGGGCTAAATAAACCACCAAAACTCAACAGCTACTTTACTTCACTTTTCTCCGAGTTGCTTACCTGATCTTCTCTGCATTAAAATCGCTGTATGCAATATTATATTTCCAAGTAAAATACAAGGCTTCACTGTATAATTCCATCTACCTAATATACAATAGTGCCCAGTACATATACCTACCTATATAGTATTACTATAATGCGATGAGATTAACCTTCGTCCACGATTATTACTTCTATTGTAAATGTGAATTCAATCCAATGGAAAAAAATTGAAGAACTCTGAGAGATAGAGAAAGATCGAGTCAGAGCACAAAGATGTACATAGTGTACTATGCATAAGTATAGAATGTTTTACTACCTAAGGCTTCTAACGAAATCGAAAATGTTCATCACAGTGAATTCCCTTTATAAATTACCGTAGGCCATAACTACATAATCTACGTGCAACGTGGAGCATTCTACAGATAATACGTAAAGATTCTCCGTACTATTTACATCCGTCGTCCGTGCAGTCAATTCAATTCATTTTGTTGTCAATAGGACTAGACTGTAGCCCAGAGAGGAACGAGAGAGAGAGAGTTTAGTGAAAGATTTGATGTAAAGATCAGGTTCATGTTCACATCACGACAAGAAAGACAAAGCTCTTAGTATCAGTGTACCTTTATAAAGAAAATCTAAGCACCATATATAATTTAAATTCTCAATACGTCACTGTCTTGACTTGTAGGGGTAGTACTTGTAGAATAAGAAGTATTGATGATAATAATAAAGGGAATTGACTCTCTTTGTGTAAAGTAACTTCTACACACACAACATTAACAGTGCAATGCAATGGAGAGTCAAGTCAGTCAAGTTCAGTTGACACGACTCGAGTTGACTGCACAAGGCAAATAGCAATTGTATCTACAAGTTGAGCTGTGAGAGACTTTGAGAGACACGTCAGTCACACGTAGACTTACAGTATCAAGATAAACAATCTCAACCCAAAAAGGAATGTCTTTATAATTACTCGACACACACATAATATTTACTACACGTGCAAGCTTCAAGTTTACATTAGGTAGTACAGGTACTATTTAAAATATGACTAGGTATAATAATTTATCTGTGATAATGATAAAGATACATTCATATTAGGCTAGGACTAATTGTAAATTATGTGTAAATGGCCTTCTGTCTCCATTTCGTTTATAAATGCATATTGCTACTACTTTTTCTAAATACCTACTTCTTACTACTTGTTGTTCAATAATTGCTTCTTTGTATTAATTGCGTATTATATCTCTTTTACGTGTGAGATAAGCTTATCCTTTAAGATTATCCAATTAAGTTGTCACAAAAGAGATTGTATGTGGTTGTAATAAAGCTAAGTAGCTTTAGTGTTATAATATAAAGCAGCATAATATATTGCGAGTACCCTTGCAATTAGTGCGGTCGAAGAGGTATTGGTAATTTGATCGCAATATTATTTGCAAACGTTTCATCCAATACAATAATGAACAAGACAATGGATGTGTAATGTTATGTATTCACAGCTTGAGTTTTTAATATATGGGCTAAACTCATCATGTAAGTGCATGCTTGTATTAAACTCAAGAAAATTTCGAAAGTGAGTCCACACAACTACAAAACACATTTAATTGAGGATTAAGTATCTTGTAATTACAACAAGAGAATGCGCAATCCATGGTCAAACGCTTCGAGCAATTTTATTATCACCTTTATTCATGCACTACAATGTAGGTACTTCTATTTACCTATAGATATACATACATACATTATTACACAGCCAAGCAATCACATGCAAAGATATTTGTTCGAGCGCACACTACTATGATGTAAAAGCATCTTATAGGCAGTACGTATGAACTTATCCGATCTATGGTAATAATATTTGTTAAAGCGATAGCGAAGATTTATTTGCAAAGAATATTAGTCAACTGATGAACTGACTGTGGCAGTAATAAGTCTTTGTGTGTAACATTTACAATTTCAATCTCGTAAGAGCATAGAATGAGTCTTAATAAGGTTCATTATTATGATGACGACGGAAAATAATGATATGAGTGTACTGTGAAAACACAGACGCTCTAAACACTAAAGTAGGCACTTATAATACCGTCATCATCATCACAAATCACAATGAGCTATTAAAACATGACACACTACAAATACTACCTTATACACGTTGTATACACTGAAATGAGTTACAAAGAAGTTACAAAGAAGAATGATGTATCAATCAATACGACTTTACGCTATAAATATATGTATAAATGTATATATGAAAATTTAACACACTAAAAATATTATAGGTACATTATTGTGTCTGTGTCCATGTAAATTTAATGGGCGAGTTGAGCCGAGTCATCGGAATTGTGGCAATTTCATATAAGACTTAGGATTAACATGACTATAATGCACAGTCAAGCCAAGTACAAGTTCGTAAATTGCGTATTGGAATTTTTCGATGATGATGTTTTGTTAGTTGTAATTTGCTTACTTGTGTAAAGTACAAATACGAAGTGTGTGTGGATGTGTGTGTGATTTTGTGTCCTTTAGAAAGACGAAAGCTAATAAAGAGCAATAATAAAGAGAGAGGTTCTTTCTGTGCATTATTGGTGAGGAGATTATGTTAATAGTAATATAGGAGCTTGTATTGTCGTCTTCGTGTTTTGTTGAAGCGACCCCATGAATTGTGAAGGATGTCGAACACAATACTCATGTAATGATATTATAAGATGCCCTTTGGAAAGACGTGAACTAGTCATACAGACAAAGTGCACAGTCAGTCATCGGGCCAGACTTAGACAAATCCAGGCACAATGGAAACACAATGAGCGAGAGAAGCCAAGAAAGAAACACAAGGACTGATATCTCACGATGTCCACACACAATAAATAAGTCATGACGACTAAGCGATAATTCTAATAATCAGCTTATTAGCTATGTTAATAGGCATGATGCTAATAATAATATTCTAAGGACGTGGCAGACGAAATATATTTTGCAAAGTAAGGTGTTATAATAATATTATTAGTCTGTGTGTTATAATAATGTCATGTTCTCTACCTTCTAATCAAGTTCAGTCCAGGAACATGTCCTTTTGAAGGCAGAGTTACACCATAATATTTTATACCTAAGTAATTAATAATATTAAACTTGTATATGTACTGTATGGGGTAGTCTGAGCTGGAGTGTATAAAATATAAATGCGTTTTTGCTCCATTCAGCAAGAAATAAGAAGGATATTAATCAGTACACCTATTGTTAGTCTAGATAGTTTCTATTCATCATAATATATTAATACATGTACATACTTAATAATGTTAACATAATACTGTACAAAGCAATGACTAATTGGTGTTTTGTACTTAGTTAGTAGGAAGACCTTAGTCACATTATGCGTGCTACTTATTCCAAGGGATGATTGTAAATGTAAAAATAAATAGAGAGGGAACACCCCACAAAATTGTACTCCATGTATCGTTTCCTTTGTATTATAAGTTTAAATCTACAAGTAAACATTTTTGAAGAACAATGCATCTGCAATGTGTATCCATAAGTAAGTATAAAAGTTTAAAAAATTTAAAGTCAGTACTAAAGATATTAAAAATCATCTTAGGAATTTGATAGCTTTTTCTAGAGCAAACTAAATCAATGGAACTTCGTACATTACTGTATTTAATTTTAAGTTAGGTGATACTAGGTTATAGTACACTTGAATTGTGTTAAAGTTAATAATTATTAATATTAAGAAGATGTGTTAAATTATTTGCATTTTCAATGAACGTTTATTGCACACATTCACACATCACAACAGACAGATCTAAAAATATTTTGTGTAAATATTACGGAAATTCATTGTGATAATATTATGCAGGTATAAGATCAGAATTTCATTTTAATTAAAGAAGAGTTGAAAAAAGATCTTCACGTGGTTACTGTCAATACAATGCTTTTCAAAAGAGTTGCGTAATCTGCTATGTGTACCTAAATTCGTCGGCATTGAGGTTTGTGATGCTGATAATAATGTGATGGGAATCATAAGAAATTTTCGCCTCTGGCTCTATCTTCTTTTATTCCTTCTTTCTTGTGTATGTGTATATTCTCTTTGTAGTAAAGGCGCAGTGCCTGTACTATAGTATTAGTTTATCGAGTGATCGTATACCACGAAATAATCAGTAAGCATTGCTGCTTTAGGGAGTATAGAAAATATTGCATGTAATATCTGCATTGGCGGAGCAGGCATTAAATTATGCGGTGATATACCTTTTACAAACAAAGCCAAATTGCACGAATTCATTTTGTGTCGAGCTATACTTAACACTTTTTTGCAATATTTGATTCTAAAGCTTTAGCATAGAATCTATAATGTATTAAGCGTACTGTGTTAAAAAGTAAATTCAATGTTAGTTATTGAGCAATGGTTTACACTTGGTCGCTTGCACTTCTATTTGATCATACTAGTTCGAAATTTGTAGGTGATCTTTTACATATATGGTCGATTGCTTCAATTAATAAATTTGAATAAGTCAAAAGAGATGATTAAGCTTCAGTACTTGAGATTTGACTATTTACAGTACAGTGTACAATGCAAAAATAAAAGTTCTATGCAAAAATGTCTAAATTGTTAAATACTTGAATCAGATTAACCACCTATAGTGTACCTAGACCTACATACTACTTGCCTTTGCAATTTCCGGTATGGTGAATATACGTGATTTTCACTTGTATTTGACACGATCAGTCATCCACCCACAAAAAATGACTCAGTTGTATCTAAAGGGCAAGATGAATTTGCCTACCATAGAAGTATGTAAAATGTGGAAAAAGTAGTACTACCAAAATGGTCACTAAGGATAATAATGTATATGTAGGTAGGTACCACATAGTACATACAAATATGAATCTATGTATTTTTTGGTTGAAAATGATCTTTTTGGGTAGAGACGTGTGTTGCATATAATATAATTTATATAATATACAACAGCCGAAATAAGTAACTTAAATGAAGCATAGATTCATAAGTCAGTATTTCCCGGTGGGACTAATACATTAATATTTATACCTAAGCCATAAAATTCGTCCGTATAGCCATAAAGTCCAGTTGCGTCACCTTCTTATAAAATTAATTGCTTTTCTGACTGCTAGCACTGTAAATAAAATGATTTTTTGTGCAAATAAGCATGTCCAATAAGAATAGGTGTCTATCTTATATTATTACCTAAGTATTTCACAATGACCCCTGAATTTATTTACTTCTTATCTAAAAGTACTTGTGTTGTTTGTAACTTGTTGCTGTTTGGTTTTCATCAAACGAATGGAATACAGCCGGGTGAAGCCTTCATTGTACATTGAGAATTTACAGCAAAACAAGATTAATTAAAACTTTGTCGTAATTCATACCTGATTTTGTATGGAAATATATATTTGTTCCATGTACATATTAATTTTTCGGATTCAATTCTGAACATTGCCATATTTAGCAATTTACGAGTAACACAGTATGGGCAAAATTACAAGATGTGAAACAAAATTAAACATTGATTCTCGTTTATAAATAATGCTGTAATGGAAATGCCCCTGAAAACGTGGGCGCAGATTATGAGTCTCTGTGGAGTTAGAAACAGTAGCTACTTTTTAATGCGAGAGCTTTTGCCTGCATTATCTTGGAGCATAAGGTAGTAGATGTTGTGGAGTGAACTCATTTTTTGGTGCGTGTGCGTGCAAGAAAACTTGCACAACACTACATACTCCCTGACTTCTACTTACCTAACCACCAAAAGTCAATTCAATTGCAATGAAAAATTCATAAATAAATAAATAATACAGATACAAGCAACACTGAGGGCTTTTCTCTATGAAAAATCAGATTATTGTTGACTTGAGCTTATACAATTTGGTCATGGTTTGAACTGCCGATCGATTATTTGACTCCGCAAAAGCCAAGCTACATAAACAACGACATGGAAAGAAATGAAATCAAGTGCAATTTTAATAGCAATAGTAGGAAAGTAGTGAAAGAGAAGACAATTTCATGCAATAGTCAAAGACTACCAAACACAAGTGATATACTAACATATGAGCACACTAATAATAGCCAGACTCAATATAAAATTGTACCATACATATATTTTACATACACAAAGATAGGAGTACCTTACTACACCATACAGTGTTCAAAAGTTTATTGGTATACTCCATGCTAGCCTTTAAGCACAGAAATACCAGTCTGTATAAAATACACCCATACAATATATCTGTTTGTAAATATATACCTTGTATAGAACTTAGCCGAATGTTTTCCTGTCTTTTATTCACATTTTATCACGAAGGAGCTGCAAACGACGACTATGCGATGTGACCAATATGTCTAATTACTTATTGAGCACACCAAATGAAGAATTGAGTTGAGTGAGTTTCAAGCAGAGAGGAAATACGCATTTCTAATCAGAACTGTGGTGTGTACAGACAATGGTGGACAAAGTATGAAGAAAGAAATTCACTCTCTCACTGAGTTCACTTGAATATTCTAAAGGGGAAGTAATTCTCATGCCGGACACGAGAAAGGAGAAGGAATTGATGCAACTTTTCTTTACAATAGCTCCACAACACGTTTTCAGTTTGGGCCATCAGAATTTTTAAAGATATACTTTCCGCGTGTGGGACACTGGTGTAACTATACCTTATGAAAGCGTCAAAAATAGTTTCTGGAGTTATTGAACGGGATAGACTGGGAATAGATGGGTGGATATTTATCTTGTTCATGGAGTTCTATTCAAGGAGTAAGTGATGAAAAAGTCATAATGACCAAAGAAAAGTTGTGTAGAGGAGTGGACGATGATGATCATCTTAAAAATATATTTCTCCGTGTTTTCTCTCTTATTTACGACCAGAGTATGGTTTATGGTTGAGCAAACGCTGTGCGGCAACAGCAAGTAGTAATAGTAGTATCTATGTATCTCTATGTATAAACACAAAACACTTTTCAGTATTTCTACCTTGAACATTTTCCATATAGTAGGACTAGAGTAAAAAGTAAGTAAACGGGAATTGTTACGTTTAACTTTAACCTAAAATCTCGTAAGCGTAGCATAACGCACTTAACTTAGCACGTAAACTTGGCCAAGCCACCTACCATAATATATAATAGTACTCAGGCCACAATGCCAATGTAATTTATCCGACTGACTGAGTTTCCGCTTTTATAATTCATATATACATATTACTTGTTCTTTATACCATAAGGTACATTATACTGTTTATAAATATATCATACATGGTTGTACCAACGTAACTTTTACACACACATGTGTATGAGTATAATTCAAGGAAAAAGGTTTTCCTAAATAGTTCTCGCTGTGTTGTGTATTGGATTGGATTTTTGGTAAGTGAGCCGAGACGACGAAACTGAAAGCTGTAAGGTGAATAGTTTAGTGAAGTCGTATGGTTGTTGCCGGTTGATGTGATACATACCTACTACACTTACAGATGTATCTAGTTGTAATATACATGTACATATGTGTATGTAGTAGTAAATAGTTTGTAGTCAAGTAAAGTGAGTGAGTTGAGCCTTAGTAGAAGTATATATTAGGTACATGTAAGCAAAGAAACATCATAGAATTCCTCGGAAAGGGTCAAGTCTGAGAAAAGGCTCTGTTCTCAAACTTCTCTTTCTATTCTCTTTCCCACACTGTTCCTGAATTCTTGATGAGGCTTTTTATCCATTTTTTGTGCGACCAACTTAACTTACTACTACTACTACAACTATTACGACTACTACCAGTACAACTACATCACATTATTACATCCCATAACAGTACGTATATTATAAAGAGCAACATAACAACAGAACATAAATACGTGCGTATAACACAGGACACTACACACAGAAGTAGCACAATAAACGTAAACGAAATACATACATTACCTTTTATAACGAAGCATTACACAGTGTGTCTTCAAATTAACTGCCTTCTTTACTACATGTCTGATGACCAACAAACTTACCTCCACTACTTCACTCCACTCTACTAACTTACATTACATAAGACCAATATCTACGACCAGGATGATGATGATGAATTCACTTGCGTAAGATTCCGTTCCTTCACTCGCTCGTTCCGTCCGACCACGAGAGAACATAAACAGCGGTGGTGGTGGTGGAGGTGCATAGTCCTAGTGGCATGGGGCAAGTGCAAAGAATAGGAAAACACAACTTTAGATCTACACTATGTGTATATGTTTTATACAAAGAATATTATAGAGTTTTCTTAACATACAGTATAAAGTATAGCTACACTGGTTGAAAAATATTTTACATAATAATATTATCAGAATATCACAGTGACTTATTGTTAATAAAGGTATACACATAGCTAGGCATATAGAATACTTATGTAAGTAGTACACATACAAAATGTACATATACACGAATTTGATTCTTTATCCCTTCTAGTTAACATAGCATGAAGATATCTTTTCTCATTATAGCTATATATAGAGAATCCTATACAATACACGACACAGACAGACACACAGACCTTGTAAAAACGTAAATACTACACATACAACACTTATACCTATATAAAATGAAGCTACATGGGCATTCTACTTACTACACGACATTAAAGTATGATTGGTTTTACCTTCAACTCCATTCTTTTGTACAGTACAGTACTGTACTGGAATACAATATCTTGCAAGTGTAATATTAAAGCATTATATATTAGAGCATTTCTTGTAATATAATAAAATCTGTATGGGTTGTTCTTTTACAGTATTTTGAGCCATGAGTTATAACATCACATTCAATATCCAGTGCAGTGGTACATGCTTTAAGCTGTGCTTATGCTCAACAGACTCTAAACTAGGATCTTAAACTGGGAATATTCTAAAGATAAGAAAGAACATGTAGTTACACATATAGTGACAGTATGTACACCTGAGCAGATCTAAAAAGACTGGCATAATGTTAGCAACGAAATAACACAATGCATAAGCCACAGAAATTCAACATGTGCTTTTGAATTCGACTCTTTGACTCAATACACATACACACTAATACACAAGCGTGCATTCTTCTTAGTAATACTACATAGTCTCTCTGTAATAGGAAAGTGGAGACTGACGGACAAGGAATAGTCCTATTCTTTTTCTCTGTTTCGTATACAGCTTGCATTTATTTTCTTGTAGAGGGTTATTGTTATTATTACACTATACAGAGTAAGTATATTTTGTAGGTATAGAGATTCACATGGTTAGTCTAGGAATACGTATAGACACATCAGAATATAATATTGTGCTGTAAGAATTGCATAGTGAGACTGAAATGAAATGAAGAGAAGACGAAGAAGAGTGTCCGCCTCGAGAATATTTTTTTCCTTGCGTGTTTTCTTCAGTTGTAGTTATATATGTACATAATATTGTATAGCCGTGTGCATTGTGGCCTTAGGGTTGTGAGTTATGACCTGCTGCAGTGCACATAGCTAATCCTATGCAAAGATGAGTTTAAACTTTTTTCTACTGACTCACCTTCTCTCTTTTTATCCTCATTGTTCCCCACACCAAAGATTGCACACTTTACAATCGTATTTTTGCTTCACTTTTGACGACTCCACTTTTGCATTCGTTCTCTCGTTTCTTTCCCCTAGTAGTCGTCTTTCATGCCAGTCTCGAATATTTACACACATTACTTATCTTATGTAACTAAGGTATGTTTGATGGTGTGTGTATGTATATAACTAAATAATACCACCATGCACCATGCCATATACATACGTTTAACTAGTCAGACCCATACATATAAAAACTTGCGGCTGGCTTGCTAAAACTATGCGAAGTGTATAATGAGATGAATGAATTGCGTTGAAGTGGAATGGAATCAAGTACTGTAACCAGAGTCATAAATTCTGACAAATTCTCATGAATATTCATTTACCATTTTGAACTATTCTTGTTATTTTATTGTCCAGGGATTATCATTTCTATATTATTTATGACAACTTATTGCTGGTTTGATTTTATTAGTAGTAACATCCCCATGTTGATTTAAATCATTTAAATCATAAAAATATTAATGCAGATTCTTTTGATTTGTATTTCATCCTTGATATACGATTTTATTTTTATTTGTTCTGTCTGACCAGTATTTTTATTCCCATAAAATATTAGACAAAAATAGCTTATTGATGTATTTGAAGTGATGTGATGTGATTGATTGTAAATATAGTAAAAATACTTACCACGTCTATTTATGCATTTGCATGCAATGATAATTTTAGAAATATAATAATAATTGTATTTATGTTAGTGTAGATGTAATATAGTTGATGTGAATCTTACAAGTGTTTTTCATTTGTTTGTTTTGTCTCAGCCGTACAGAGAGGTCGAATCCCACCTACACCCGGTCCAGGTTTTCCAGGTCAGTTGTCTCTGGCGAATGGGGACGGTCTGAATGGGCCAACGTATTTGTCTTCGTACATTTCTTTACTCTTACGAGCCGAGCCATACCCCACGTCACGGTATGGTCAGTGCATGCAAGCCAACAATATCATGGGAATCGACAACATTTGTGAGTTGGCTGCACGACTTCTCTTTTCTGCCGTTGAATGGGCACGAAATATTCCCTTCTTCCCCGACCTGCAAGTAAGTCACACATAACTCTAATTTATTACATAACAAACACAAACCTCATTTCTCAATTTTATGTACAAGAAATAAGTCTACATTATATTTTCCAATTTTTGATTTTATTATTTGCTTAAATAAACACAGATGGGACGAAGGCTAATGCGATTTGATTAAAAATGATCAAATAAATATTATTTTTTCCTACTATGTACGTATTAGAATGGTACTACTGCACTATACAGCATTGGCAATTAAAAGGGTATAACGGGTACAAGTAAAAATTAATTTTATGTCATATGTTCGCATAGTTTGTTTCTAAATTTCAAGCTGTATATATATACAGTACTTCTATAAAGCAAAAAGCTAAAAACAACTTGTTTTTTTAAATAATTTAATACATGTAGGTAAGGCCTTTAGGTAATACCTTTACTACATAAAACATCATGTATACCTACACGAAACGGATTAGAGATTTTACAGATTAAAGTATGTAGTGCCAGAAAGGAAAGAATGAGCAGTTGATTGGAAGTGGAGGCAAATAGCAGTAGATTTGTGAATGTAATATGAAATAATGGTTTAGCTCAGGGATTAGCAGTGGATTAGCTAGGTGTACTACTTTGTACACGCATTATTTATTACTATTGCTTTTATCTGTTGGAATACATTGTGGCTGTACTTGTTTTTGTTGTAATGTGAAGCAGAAGAGCATTAAAGAATTGTGTATAAGATGAACAGGGAAGTACGTCAGAAGATCCATACAACACCATTTGACTGGGATACAAAAAGTATGATTACATTATGGTGGAGCATTGTTTATGGCGTGGCTTGTGCTTCTCGCTATCAACTAAGTATATACAATCACCATAAGGGTTAAGATTCTCTCAACATAAAGAACACAACTCTCATTTAATCAATTATTGTTGTAAATGAGGAGAAAAAAAATGATCATGACATGGCACAGGCTGAGGCATGACATGAATTCTCTGGATTTTATACCGAAAAATCTTTTGATTCACTTATTGTGAACTAACCTTTAGCATTAGAGCATTACACGTTATAGATACATGCACAACAAGTAGTAACAGTACTGTATACGCCAATAGGTGCTTTGGGTAGTAAAGAATACAGGTATAATGTAGGTAGTTACTTGTAATAGGTATCTAGACAGAATGCGTGTGGATATACGATATACGTATTATTGGTTAATAATAGCTGCAAAGACGTAATAAGATGATGATGATGCTGTTGATTGAGGGTTTGCGCTTCGTTGAGTTTCAGGTTCATCTCATGTTGTTATCATCTGAACTAAACATGTGTTTTGCATTTTTCGTGAGCTGTCGACTATGAGATCGACTGGAGATTCTCTTACTATATTGCGTATACTGTTATTCTCTCAGTGTCTTTTGTCTGAATTCAAAACTGAAGGATTGCACAGACTTTTGTGTCCGATTGTACTAACTCTGTCAGCCAGTCATTTCAAGTGCCAATGTACAATGTCAGAGTACAAAAAGAATTCAGAGGCTTAGAGAGATAGAGAGAGGAATTACTTAAGACGTGTAATACACAGATATATATTTTAGAGAGGCTTACTTACTTATTTATTTACAGAGAAACTTTACTCAGCTCAACTCTTGCACTCATAGATCTTTCATTGTATCTCCGTGCTCTTTGTACTTTGCGTAGTGCCTTTGGATTGTCTATTAGACACGGAAACTACTAAATGCATTCTTATTATTATTAGATTCTCGAGATTACTAACGTTGCATTATTACATTATATTTGTAAAAGTATAGATAAGGTGTATGTGTGCATTTATGTGAAGAATAACCTTAAGTTTATAGTTTACACGATTCAGTGATTAGTGCAGATAGTTTGAGAAATGTTGTGGTAGTATTTGGTTAAGAGATTTGACTTCTTTTTGATTTTTGTATTTGATTTGTGCAGGTAACGGACCAAGTGGCTCTTCTTCGGCTCGTCTGGTCAGAGTTGTTCGTTTTGAACGCATCTCAGTGTTCCATGCCACTTCATGTAGCTCCTTTGTTAGCGGCAGCAGGTCTTCATGCAGCACCCATGGCAGCGGATAGAGTCGTCGCTTTCATGGACCACATCCGCATCTTCCAAGAACAAGTGGAAAAACTCAAAGCTCTCCACGTTGACTCTGCCGAATACTCTTGTCTCAAAGCTATCGTTCTATTCACCACAGGTAACTCACCTTTACATTTTACATCTTTCATTTAAGTCAAAAATATCACAATTACCAACAAACAAATACTCTATCTAAGTACTCTAGAAACTTTAGAAATAATCTTTCATAATTGCAATATGTTAAGAACATTAAAATTATACATTGACAATTTAACTGTAAATTAACTACATACGATAATTTATGCATTTAGAATTTTGTTCATTACCTGCACACAGTACATACCCAGACAAAATGTTTATCAGTGTATTTAATATTAATTAAAACAAATATTATGCAGATAAATTGTTTGAGATTGTACGTATAGTTGATTAGCTACTAGTTTAAAAATTAGGGTAGTATCTAGACAAATAGGAACATACCTAAGTAATACGCGCATAGTTGTAGAAATGAAGTTGAGTGATGTCTAAAATTAAGAGAGGCAAGTGTCACAGTGACAATGTGCCTAAAACTATACAGTTGACTGCGTGTTTTCTTTCATTCTGCATAAAAGAGTGTAGCAGCATAATATAATGGAGTAAATGTGTAAAGTGTTCAACGAAGCATAAGCTGAAAGGATGTAGTTTAGAATTGTCTACAGATGAAGCACAGCAGTGTGTATAGCTGTAATGCAAATACGTGGAGGTGGAAATGTGAATAGTAACTTCGTTGGTTAAGTTGAGACTGAGACATATGTATCTCTGTGTGTAGATCATATAGCGGCAGAAAGGAAGAGAGAAGAAACAAACGACGACTTGACTTGTTTGGCTTATCTTATCTCCGACAGTGTAGATTTACCATTTAACTCTCCGTATCTCATTCTACGGTGACTTACACATCAGCTGAACCTATGCGCTCTGCTCCACTATCTGATGAAATGACAACAAGAAACAACATCTAACTAACCTAACCATTCACATACATTGCTTGTATTCTTGTACTCAGTAATCTGAGTACCTATGCCTTATATCACAATACAATGCTCTTCTACATAGCTTTGTAGAATTGTGTAATGTTCTTAGTGTTATGTGCAAGTGTACAGATACCTTGTATAATATACTTTGTATAGTGTTATTACTATTATGGCTAAGGGTTGAATATGTTATACTGTGTAGGAAAAGCTAGGTTTTCTGTCTGTCTGTTCCTTCTTGTCTTGTCTATTCTTTTTACGGGTGACTCTCTTGTTAGTTTACTTGTAAGTTGTAAGTTTGGCCGAGAACAGAGAAACACACAATAGACTCTGGCAGGAATGCATATTACACACAAAGTGAACTTGCCGACTCTTTTGCTCTGTGCCTAAGACAAGACACGACAGACACGACGTGACTCGTACAACTAGAATACAAGAATACAACCCGCCGTCTTGTTTTGTTGACAGATCTTCCAGACACAAAATTAATTTGATTGACTCCAAATGATTCTCACTTTATTTTCTTAAAACACCATTACACCGAAACTTACAACACTACTTTACAACAACCAATACAAACTAAACGATCAGGATAAAACATTTTGCATAATACAGACATGTGCATACCGATAGAGGTGGTTAATAAAAATTCGTACACAGTTGAAATTCTAGAAATTATTATTGACAGATAACAATTGGGTATGTTTGATATATTTTTCGCCGGATTACAATTAGGAATCGCACTTTGTAATATGGATAATTAAGTGTGTGTTATGTATGGCAGAAAAAGGTTAGTAATCGCATAGAAGAAGTTTGGCAAATTTGAGTATTTTTTCTTGTTGGTGATGAAGGAAACTGAAAGTGGTGGACCTCCCATTACCCTACAAGGAATGATTGCCACTGTCCATTTACAATCGCTGTGGTAATGAGAAAAGAGAAATATTTCTAAGCCATAGAGCTGTAGACATAATGTTTTATTACTAAAGTGTCTGAAATGTTATAGCTATAGTAAAAGTGCGTCAAGCTATAGTAATAAGCGCTTAGACAACATATATTTACATGTAACTCTGTCTGTATAAGTATACCTACATATTTTCTGCACAAAAAATGGCAATATTTGATGGAACTATGCTCGCTTACTAACAATAAGTGCATGCTCATAATATACGCATACCTAATACATAGGGAGATGAGAAAAAGAGAGAACCTTTATTTTCAGCTAGCAAAATTTTTAAGTCAGAGTGCAGAGTGAGAGTCTTGTCAAATAATGTTCTGTGTTAAGCTGAGATGTATAAAGAAAAGTGAAGGCTGGGTTAATTACTAATGATAGGGTTAGAGCTACATAGGGTGATGATAATGATTTGGAAAAGTCGTCCATAAAAAATATTATGCAGATTCTGATTCTCTCTTTATAATAACAACGTAGCAACAACAGCAACAGCCTCATGGACCAGGCAAAGCAAATCTTCTTTGTGTTTTGTGCTGGCTGTGTATAATAAATTGTTATTCGTTTGGCATATTGTTAGCACACTTATAACTGAGGTGTTCAACAAGGGGTGTACAATTTAGTATCGTATATACTAGTAGGCTGTAGTTTTCGTGGTGGAGTAATTGTAATAGCTCTATACTATACTCCATGAACTTACATTATTATTATTATTGCTTTCTTACTTTTATAACCAGTATGTCGTATAGTTAGTATGTGGAAGGAAATACTGTGGCACTGGTGTTCGTTTATTGTAGGGAGGTTGAAAAGAGTTTATTTGATGAATAATGGACACCTACGTCCCATCACGTCATACACCGTCGTCGTCTCTAATATTAGAGCGATTGTCAGTGTGGCAAGTACCTAATGTAAGTGCCGTGAAAAGCAAAAGACTTCTTTTGCCTGTAGTAACTAATAAATGGACTTGTTTGAGTTTGATGGATCGACTCATTTCGATCATTGCATGATGTAATGTGCGGGTTGCTTGCTGGTTTGATTGTTCAAGTATTGTCTAGTCCAAACTCTGGTACATTGACAATGTATACATGCGACTATAGTACAAAATGCTAGTTTATATATACATGGTATACTAAGTTGAATTGACAAAGAGGTGTTTTTAATATGTATGAGAGAGAGAGAGTCTAGTCATTGGACAAAAGATGGACAAGACCAAACTCAGATTTGAACTGAGTTTTACACACAGGAGTTTCAATGGGGATTGTTTTAATTAAAACGGCAAAAAAAGACATGGAGGCTAAAGGCCTTCATGGATGATTAATATTCATGCAAATGGATGAACCTATTGCTAATAAAGGGAGATGATGGCGATGCGATGTCAAAATGAACGAAATATATAACAAGAACATGGGGTGAAAACACACGCATCTCATTTCTGAATACACTGAACCCCGTCATACACTTTCAAATCCATCCATCCAACGCAATATTACAATATGCGTACATGTACTAAATATTTGTAAGTAGAATATTATGTATGTATAGTATTTATGACTCTTTGGCTACAATACATCAATACAGCAAGGAATAGTTTTAGGCTTTATGTTGTATACTCTAGTATTGGTATTGAAATGGGGATACTGTTGCTGTGCTGGGTGTCCTGTATGACTTATCTTATTATAATTTTGTGTATCGATCGCTGTAGGTTGTACGTATTTGTATTAGTACATGAATTGTATGCAGATAAGAACGGGTGCAAGGGTAAAACTGTTTTGCTGGTGTGGTGTGTGTGGTTATATGAAATTACCCCTACTTGCTTATCAATTATTATTTCCATCACTGTGTCGTGGTTTTCTGTTGCAAACAAATGAAAGTATGTGACCAAAAGAGTTCAGTTGAATAGGGTTTGGAAATTGTTTTTAAGAAGAAAGATAAATTCCCAAGCTATTGTAGCACACACATTGGCAAAAGGAAATTAATTTTGGTTTTGTTGTAAACTAGTTTCAAGTTCTTTACAAAAAAGGGGCTAATAGAACTCTGTTTTTTAAAGGAAATTGTGTTTCGAAGTAAACGAGAGCACGTGTTAGTAATGCTTTAAAAAAGCTGTGTTATTTCTTCTTCTGACCTTTGTACTAAAAACGGGTGCAAAATTTACGAGTGGATATTGTAATAAGTAAGGGAAGGGATAAACTTGTGTTTGGGCAAGTCATTAAAATATGAAATGAGAGTTAAGCCGCAAAACCATAACAGATGATGAGAGCCATTGAGCTGAAGGGACCTTTTTATTACTATTACACATCCTAGTCTGTAATTTCATGTTGGAGAGGACTCGATGAGCAATTCATACAGAAAAACTGTGTTAATGTATTGTAACTGTGAGAGTGGATTGGAAGTACTCGGAACAAATAGACAGGAACACACAAAACAAATCTGCAACCATAAAGGTACACAGTCACACAGTCCTTTTTAACTTGACCCTTCCTCCTCCTTCTGTGTACCACCACCACCACAACACAAACCGAGTGCTTCGTCGAGAAATACGTTTTTATGAACTCGAGCAATACAAAAAAAGTTAACACGAAAACTCGAGTCTGTTGATGTGACTATATGAAAATTACATATAGGTACCTAGATTCTCATAAGTAGGCAAGAAAGACACACAGGTACTGTACCGAACACAGCATGAAGTGCATATAAACAAATCCTGGAAGATGCTTACTAACTGACGTTACGTAATAATCATATGATGGTGATGTTGTGTATTTGGTCTTTCTTGCAACTTGCAAGGTGGGTCTTTTCGTTTACAATTTCATAAATAGTAAACGTCAAGTGCTTTTTTTTGTGTAGTATAGTGTCCATTTTCATGTCCGTGTCTTTCTACTGTTTTGAGTTTGGGACGACGGTAATAGGAGTAGTTTCCACCAAGCAATAATCATTTGAGGTTTTAGCCTTTTAACTTATCCAGACAACAGACAGACGAACTCAAGGGGAGTTTAGTTTGGAATACATATACAAATACACTTGTAGTTAAGTAGTTATATACACACTCACATATTTTTTTTTCGAAAAAAGCCTAAGAAGAGAGAGACACTGTTAAGGGAAGGAGAGTAGAGTAGAAAGTCATAGTGAATAGATTTCGTCTCCTGCCTCCGAAATGGACAATTAGTCAAGCGAAGGGCATTGAGTTGAGTAGAGACAAGGGCCACTGGGGCACCCAATTCCAATGTGGCACTTTATTATAACTGCGGCTTTGCTTATGCTTCAGATTACATTTAACAGTTAGAAGTATAATAAATGACGCAACGAAATTAGTTTTTAGGAAATAATAATACAAAGTAGTTGTACACCATCGTGAGTATTTTTAAGATTAATTTTCGTAGTATGTAATACTTACAGAAGTAGATGACTTGACTACTACTACCGAAGCTTCTAGCCTGTCAGAATTCTCATTCGAAAATATTTTGTTCTGACTGAAACATTCGAGAAAACGAAGAATAGAGTAAGACCTTATGAACAAAACGAGGCTCTCATATCATTTAAAACGATGAGGTGTCACTTTTCCTACTCAATAAGAAAGCAGAGCTAACACAAAAACTATGTCCAGTGTGGAATTCTTTAAGCAACCATACTCAACTCACTACTGTCCTATTTAAACAGCTTATTCTTTTCTTAAAGTTATAAAGCATTCTGTTTGTATTATAGCACATTGGATTCGAAAATTAAAATATTCATAATTTGCATGAGAAGAAGACTAATTGTAAGAAAGTGTGTAGAAAAATATAGATACGTTTTTTCTATGTATTCCAAACTTATTTATTATAAATAAAACACCTTAAGCTCTCGCTTTAATCATCTGAGTTTTACTTTGATAATGAATTTATACTTCCATACAAATTATTTGCTATGGGCTTCCGGATAAATTTGACAAATCTAACATTTAAAAATATGAATCTCGTTATAAAATATTGTAACAGCGAGGTCGTACGAACGAAGGTAACTAAATCGTTTGAGTCCTGTTAGTTTGTAATTTGTTTGGAATAGTGTTATTCTTAGCTAAATAGTTGATGCGAAAATATTGTTCTTGCTCTTGGATTTTGGTCATTCACAGACACACAGAGTTTTATTTAATTTTGATTGCGTCTGTAAAAATCCTACTGATGAAGGATTAGCTTTGAATTGTATAGAAAAAGAGCGGATTACGATTGGATTTTGGAGTGAAAGTGGATTAGTGGCTGGAATCTCCAATCAATCAATTCTGGTTTGTGCACACCACATAATACCACAATACAATACCATACGACACTCCAAATGCCTTTCATATCTATACATTACACTATTGCTATACATATAGGGAGCTATAATATTTTTACCGAGACCGAGATTATAAAAATATTCCCCTTCATGCATCGAATGATAAAACTGGAAGGTCTCAATGCTAAATAGGCACCTATGGTTTAGTGAAGAGGTCTTGTGTACTGTTAGTAATGCCATTCCACACTTCTGCATTCATTCTTTTCATTTTCTGCTACTAATCCTTTATAAATATGATTTCAAGTCTCTCTGGATCTCTTTGGACTGTTGCCTCAACTTCATTATGTGGAATTAGCTACTGTTACGTTCACTCTGTGCTCGAAGATGAGGAGGATGAGAGGACACACTCTGAGAGACAGAAACGAAATTCATTGTTATCTGCAAATAAGGTCGTTGTTTTCATAGAGAGTGTCACACAGAGAGAAGCACCGGAATCACAATTTCTACGAGGACGCAGTGAACTGAGATAAATCACCCAATGCATTGACTGCCCTTGATTTTCATTGAATATAATAATAATACAGCCCCGTCTTTACAAACACAGGGCAATGTTTGTCAATGCACAGCACACAGAGGCAGAATGCACAAGACAGTGCTACAATGTGACGGCGCGTGTGACGGTGCTCCGATTATGTTACTTTGCGTAATGTATGCACGCGGGGTGAAGAGATAACAGCTTTGACACAATTTCACTAAAAAGTGTTAAGAACAGACTCCCATCAGTGCCCAGAAGAATCAGTTCGGATGAGGGAGGAAAGTTATTCTCTCAACTTTTCCTATACCATTGTGTTATAGTCATATAGCGTGCTGTAATACACGAGAGAGGGTGCAAGTGCAATCCGAATGATTTTTTTCGGGTCGACACCACAACCACCACCACAGAAACCTAATCGTAGTATGTACACAAAGTATACAACCCTCTATTCACTTGTATAACACTGTTTTCTATGCCTTGGCCTAGATCCGTTCTTCCTATACACTGTACTCATACGTACCTCTCCGTAATATTAGCACATAGATTTTTTTTAATTCCTAGTATAAATGTATTATTGTGTGTATAATCTTACTACCACTCTACCACTACTATTTATAGTAGAAGCTGAGAGTTAGCTGATGTCGTCGTCTGTTTCGCCCCGTCACCCTTCTTCCGTCTTACTCCCTACTTAGCTGTTCCTCACTCAACCGAATTGCTACTGTTGTATTATTATTAGCTACCATCGCGTACATTTTCATTTTGATTCCCGTCCGACTCGGCATTTCCGAGGAAATCTCAAACAAGAATGTGAATGAAATTTCCTCGGGGTTTACTACACATATGAGTAGTACAGATATATACACATCCGTATCAACATTGCTCTTCTGGAACATCATTTGACATTATATACATAGATGTATCCTAGAAGTAGAAGTGCCAGTAATAAAACGGAACAGGAACACAACAAAACAGTCCCGGCAACCTCATATTAGTATTATAGTTATAATAATGTAACATACTGTATACAAGTCTGGTTATAGGTACATATTATTTGCGGGCAAGTAGGTACAGTAAAACATTATGCATAATAGTACACATGTATGTGTGGTGTAATAATATACACTGCGGATGAACACACAGAGAAATGGTTTAGTTTGCTTAGCAAAGAATGAGAGAGAAAGAGTGTGGCGTTTGCGATGCAGCCCACTTACAGTGTTTGTGTGTAGAATGTGCTTTGAAAGCAACAAACTGAGGCTGGCTGGCGAGATGCCGATTACCGACTATTTTATTTTATCCGGATTTTTGTGTAATCATAATGATTCTCCCCTCATCGTTCTCATCCCATTCTCATTGCATAGAGAATCTCGTCACTCTCTGTCTCCTATACAGAATAGCACACATTGTTACAGCTACTACTACTACATACACACATACAAGTTAAAGTTTTTGTAGTGTGTGGTAGATAGATATGTAGAGAGATATGATTATGATTTGGATGATGTTGCAAAGAGTCTGGACAGGGTAGACGTAGTTAGTGTGTAGCTCTTATAATGCCGTTATGCTTGCTGGCTGTGCCAGGCTGGCTTGACTAGCTCCGTTGAATGAGTCATTTTTTGGGATTGTGAGTCTTTTGTGGTGGGGCATGAGGTCGACTGACCGACTGCATTGTGTTCTTCACTCCAATCCACCACATCACATCACCGCAAACCAATCCCACTAGATAATGAAACTAGAAAACACTGAATCTCATCTAATGTAACCTCCAGCCTCAATAATTACATCTTCTCTCCTAAATGTGCTCATCTACTTCTATACTCTGCCTGGTTCTCTCTAAACCTTTTCGAGTTTGGCTACTGTGCTTCCAACCTCCTCGTCCGCACACTGCACTGCACTGTACTGCAAAAAAGGTTCTGTTATAGACCACAGGCAAACTAACGACGTCATACAAACAACATATCTTTATACAAAAATAAAAAATCTGTAACTAACTATCTACCATTCGGAATTCCAACTAAATTGTTTGCGCACTATGTTTCTGAATACTGTACATTTTTTGTGCATCTACAATCTCAAACATTGATCTTCTTTTATCTTTATAGCTACAAAATCATTTATAATACTTAATATTATCATTTCATTCTAGTTGTAAAATTACTGTCTAACACAAACGAACAAAGCGATTGGGAATAAGGATGTAAGGTGCATAGACATTTTTACCCATAAGACATTTTTTTAATTTTATACAAACAGAAATTTAGAGTTTGCATCTTTTATTGTATGTACTTATATGCATATGAAATAAAACCATAGCATATTGATTACTTTATATTAAGCAAAAGCAGATGGACCATACATTTTAAATTTTAGTTTCTAGTGGGACTAACGTGTTAAATGGTCAGAATTCAGAATGGACACTTGCAAAGGGTTGTCATGTATGGAAATTCCATTGAGGAGCTCGGAAGAACTCGAAGATGATAACAATAGAATCGAAATGGGAATTACATTCCAATCGAAGAATGGCAGAGGAATTTCGATTGAGAATTGTATGGGGATGGGATGGGTGCTGTTGTATGTATTTTTGGTTGGATGGAGGTGAGGCTAGCATCATCTGAGAGTGTATACAGAGAGGACGTAGCACAATTGTTCCATGGATGTTACTGTTAGCTATATCCTCTTAAGTCAAGTCAATTCAATTTCACATGACTCTTCAATCTTTAACTTTGGCCTTTCTTTCATTCACCATGACTGCTTATACTTTGTTGAGTACAACTTCTATACAACATAACACATCCAGGATCCAGCTATGCTTAACAATATTATGTCCTTACTTATACATGTAATGACTATCTCACACGTAAATAATCCAAAGCACATCTTTTTCTTACCACTTATGTATCTGTATATCTGTTACATTTGTACACAGTGTATATCTATCTCCTGTACAGCGTATAAATCTCTATTTATTTCTTGTGTTGAGGAATTCAGGGCTATTTTTTACTTAGTGCTACATGCTAATAGTTTATCTTAAATGGTACAGAGAAGATATCTCTTTGATTCTGATCTCCTGACAAGAGAAATGGATTTTTGTGAACGAGAATGAAAATGAAAGGCCAATGACATGAATTGGTTTGTGAGTTGCATAGATGTTATATAGGAACAATAACAGCCCAGTACATCTCATTAAGTCTTCTCTCTCTTCCCTCGTCCAATCCAATAGAAATAAACAGCCGAATCAAGTCAAGAATGCTCGCGAGACAAAAGTCCTGACACAATAAATGATAGTTGAGCTCCCATTTGCCTTTTGACTTTGCATACATCTTCACTGTCATGTCAGTAAATCGAAATGCTTTTCTATTATCCGCTCAATTCACAATCTCGTCTGAATATTTCAACTTAGGTACTATAGTCTAAATGTAAATTCATGCAAGTACAAACGCACTATATAATTGTAAGTTTAAGTGTACACGTTGTATATAGCTGCATTATGTAATAATGCACTTACAATTTATATGTACCTACAGATAATGTGAACAACATTTGTACACAAGTTCTCACTTACAGGTTGTGTATTGCGTGTGCCTTAACAGAATGCATTACAAATAACTATTTCATTTACTGTATGACTCACCAGTGAAGGATCTTCTCACCTTTTGCTTCTCAAAAGCAGTAGTGATTCTATTTAACCCGAGAAGAAGGCTTGGCACCTGCAAAACCCAAATCAAAGAGAGACAATGCTGGAATAAGAAGAATAAGAGCTTCTAGTCATCGCTAGGAAATACAAATTCATTTGACTGATAGGGTTAATGTTCATTAGTCCATACGTATATGAGTAAAACTAAATACACTCTACATATGTTAAACTTTTTAGTATGGATTACATGTAAGTATACATACTTGTGATTGATTTATATACTGCCATTCGTATATACAGTGATCAGTTCTACCGGTATAGGTATACATATTTACTATTTACAAAGTAGATCCTTATTTAACCCGAGTTGTGAACTTAGTTCTGTAGTTTCGTTGTAAATATACTGCACTAATGTAAATCGTAAGTAATTAAATGTTTTAGAAGTGGGAGTGATAAATATAGTGTGTAGCAGAAGAAGCTAGCATTTAAGTCTCTCATTTCAATTAAAATTCGACGTGATGAGAGTTAAACACAGTCTTTGCTGTGAATCAATAGAGGAAATAACAGAATACTTGACGAGTTGATTGCCTGGTAAAGACAGCAAGTAAAGAGGCCGATTCTTCCCAGATTCGAGTCGGCACTTGACCATATACGTACAGATATGCAACTACACAAACAAAACCCACAAGTATGAAATGAATGAGAGAGAGCTGGCTTACTTTGCTTTAGTTTGCGTGAATTGTCTAATCTGAACAAACCTGACCACTCTGAAAGTCTGACTGGAGATTAATGGGATAACTTGTGTAGTGTTGTTAGAGCATTTCTATGTGTATAATTATTTCCTTAATGTTTGCCGTAACCTTCTTTCATTTCCACTGCCTTCCTCACAAATAAATATATTCACTTCATGTAAACCAGTTCTATATAGTATACCATGAAAAACTAAGTGAGAATGCAATACACACCTCCTGAAGAAAGTTACACATAAATCCGCGTACAATTTCTGTTGTACTACAAGCTTTCTGGTAACTGTGTAATGGAAAGGGGAGGAATTTTCTAATATGATGTGCATTTCGACATTGAAAGGCATCAAATGTTAAATGACATGAATCCTTTTTGTTGCACTGTACTAAAGGTTATGTAGTATTTATTTTACTACTAGACTTTCAGAATTTTGTGTTAAAATGAAAGAAAGAAGGTGTGCATTATTTATTATTAATGATTTAGTCGAAGGAGTATCATTTCTTAGAATGAAACCTATCAAAATTTGGTGATGTTTTTGAATATTTCTACATACTTTGTATATTACAGATTTAATTTTTGCCCACTTTATTTGATATTAATTAAAATCGAAATATTCATGTAGTGTGAAAAGTTGGATAGTATACCTGAATAAGGATGAATACTTGGTAGTTGGTACAAGTGAAGCTTGAATTTACTTTAATGAATAAGAAAATAAACAAGAAGTTACAAGAAAGAAAGGGATGATGGGTAAAGATGAATTGCAAAGTGTCTGTCTGAGAGGAGATTATGTTCTGTTTGTTGAGTTGGCAGAGGCACAACAAGTAAGGGCGTTGAATAATAATACAGTTTCATAATAAGGGGAAGTAGCTTTTCGGCTTTATGATCTTTCTGCATATCGGATCTCTCGTCATCATCGTATTAGCTGCTAATATTATGTACGTATCGCTCACTCATTGACTCTGACTGGGTTTAGCTACATTTTATTGTTAGTTTAGTCGAGAAAATTGTTATAATATTATGTACTACATAATATAAGATCAAAGAAAATGAGATTTAGGTGGGTTGAGATGTTTCCACTTTTACTTGCAATACGTGTATATCTATATATTAAATCTCATCAACGGATTCACTCATAGAAACACAGGAAACAGGATTTTCGTACGCTGCTGAAACGAAAACAGTGAGGATGACAACAATTTACTGGGTTGTCTTTTCGTTGATCTCCCCTACAATTGTTTTCACATTCAGATTTCTTTACTATTCATACACGTATGTATTATGTATAAAGCACGAGTATTTGTAACAGTAAGTGATGTTGTATACCTGCCGTGATTATTCTTATTCAGTTTTCATTTTCTCAGCTCTACATTTTTTAGTCTTTTATTTTGTCGTTTAATAATATGAAGTGAAGTGAGTGTGTCAGTTTCGTTGTAAAGATTCAGCTGAATACGGCACGCACCGCGTGGGGTTCAAGGTTACCTTTTGAATGGGATTAACGCGTGGCAAATTGATAAAAGGCTAAAGTTCCAGGTCAGAAAAGAAATGTTTTCAAGTATAAAGAGCTTCAGAAGTGTCTGCGTCTACTCTACCTGCACTTCACCCCACGACTCACTTATCCATTTTCTTTTCAACTAGCTCAGTCTTCCAGCAATATTATTTCAAATAATCATTCGTATCTAATGTAGCTAGGTAGTACATGTAAAATTTTTACCTAATAGTCAAACACATAAAGACATTCACATAATATTACGACTAACATATGATATGATCATATACTCATAAACTTATTTATGCAAGCTTGCAAGCAAGTAACCGGCTTGCTTAATATAACACAATATTATGACTGTGAGTGACTAAAAGAAATGCTAAAACTATTGCAGTTTTTTCAATGTGTAGTACCTATGTAGCTAGTAGCTATATAATCTGTTGTGCCTAATTTGAGAATCTTCATTTTAACATTAACCTTATGAACCTTTACTCAGTTACCTAAATTAATTTAATCGATTATATCAGGAGGAACGGCCCAATGATCTGTAGTATTCATTTTTCATTATATAAATAGCAGAGTCGGAAATAGTAACAAAAAATTTCAAACTAAAGCAATTACAATTAAAACAACTAAGTAATTATTTAAAAAACTCAAATACAGATAAAAGGACCAATCTCTTGTCTGTAAGCTGAAGCTCCAAATTTTTATTCCGAAAACCCTAAGATACTTAAGATGGATATTGATTTTAAGTGAGTAAGTTTCATCAGTGATATTGATGATGAATTTCCCATTTATTATCTTTGAGTGTAAGGTTGAATGCATAAACCACACAAGTAGCATTTACGTAGAATGTAAATTGATGTTTGTACGCAGTGCAGTGTATAGGGTGGTTATGGTTGGTGATGATACATGTTATAGTTAGGTCTGGGTGGTTTGAGGAAAAGCAGGCTCCTCTACGAAGCAACATAATGGATATAGACAAAAGACTCTGAAAGTGATACTCTCACACTACTGCTGTCAGTTGACTGCGATGGAAAGATTCAAAAGTAATAACTCTTTGAGTCAGCTAACCTGTACAGTGTGTACAGTTCATTTGATTTAAAGAAAAGCCAAGTGGAGATGAAAGGACGAAGAGAGTGAGTCAAGATGCCCTACAAAGAAATTCATTAGATAAATACATCGAAGAGTAAAATAGAAGATAGAAAGAGAGAGACATAGAGAGCGAAGAGAGTTCGATCTGATTTGATTGCTTCCAGGCCAACGAGCCCCCGGACGACGTGAATGTTGATGATGATGAAGATGAGGTTGTATTTCGTATGTATATGTAATGTAGAGAGTGTGTTGGTTGGTTTGGTGCTATAGCTTTAGTTGCTTTGCTCCATGGCGGAGGAGGTTTTGTTGAAAGTGTGGACGAGATAAGGTTTCAATTTACGGGGCACAATAGGTTACAAGATGAATAACTGAAGGAAAGGCGTCTTCTCGTTTTCGTTCCCGTTCTCTCGGCACTACTGTCGTCCCTCATTTGATTATTATTAGAGTTCTGAGTGAGCGAGTGCTCTCTTGTGCTCTTTGCTGCCCTCATCTTCCTATTCCGACTATTTTATCTCCGATTGACATCTAAATGAGTTAGAAACCGCTTCACACAGCTTCTTCATCCTTCAAAGTGTAGCAACCAATGCCGCAACAGTCAGAGTCACCAGCCTCCACACCACACTACAACCAAACCACACACATAAAATATATTTAATATTTAAGCATATAAATTATCATGCAAACTACAAGATGATGGCTTGGCTTCGTTGTTGGGTGCTTCATGACAACGATGATGATGATGAAACATAAATAAATATAGTCTTGTGCTCTTTTCCCTGCAAATACGACCGCGCCACCCAATCCACTATACATCACACCGACCTCCCGACACACACACATTCATTCCCCATCTCACAAATAGCACTTATCGTTTTCTAATATCTAATTTATAAGTTTCAAGCCGCAGCTCTCCAATTCTTCTTCACTCTCTGTGTGTAGTGTGTGTGTTTGTGCATACGTATGCATAATTTAAAACTTCACTTCTACTAGCTCCTACTAACTAAATACACGGACACACTCTTTCGACTCCATTAGCCTTGTCTCTCTCTTCTCTCTCAGTAGCTTGACTTTTGCCTTGAGATGATAAAAAGATGAGATCCATTGTTGTTATGAGTTCTATATTTTTTCTCTATATACTTAACCTTAGTTAAGTTTTACAGAAGATATACAGGAGTTTCTCTCGTCATGCTTCTTACAACCCTTTGATGTTAATGTACTAATTGCATCATTTAATTTCGATGAGCGAGAGCAAAAAAGAATACTAATGTATAGCAAACTAAGCTTACGAGCCAAATTCATTCGGGGAAACGTCAATACAAAGAGTGAAAAGAACAGATTCATATATTGTTTAGAAAATGTGTTACTCCATATTGAAATATTTTTAAATGTCACAAGATAAATCAAGAAATGAATGAAATCTAATAATTATGTAGTACATGTAATATTCTTTCACTGTAAAATATTATTCTTCGGCTACTATTTACTTACAGTACCACAATTTTTAAACTGTTTGTGGAGCCTGCTTGTAATGTAATAATGTAATGTGTAATTTAAATGGACTACATTTTTAAGATGATGTAGTTAAGTCGATATGATTGTGGTAGAACATAAAGCAAAGGTTCATCATGATTTGCTTGTAGATATAATTTAAAAAGCATTTATTAGTGTTTTGATGTATGTAGAAGAAAAAGATAGAGGTGAGTTTCATTTAGAAGCTAAGTCAAGTTTCATTTGACGTCTTCTCGTTGCACAGCGTCGTTCTCGTTCCATTTCATTTCATTAGAACTCATGCGTGAGAAATTGAGCTCATGCAGTCATAGAGAGAGAGTCACAAAGTCAGAGTTGTTGTAAGAAGACACAGACATAGTTCTGACTCTTCTGAGACTCTGACAACATGTGGTGGTGCATGGTTTGGATGTATTTTGTATTATAACACAGAGCTCCTTCTTCTTTGGTCGCTCGTCTGTTTTGTTGTGATCTACCTAGTTATGTATGTTGATATGATAGTGCATCTTTTTCCCCAGATTAATATACTACCCCTACGACTATCATAACACTGTATAAACGGGCCATGTAAAAAATGTAATGTAGACGAAAGGAATAATAATAAAAATACGTAATCGGTACGAGAAAGAGAGATGTTGTCTATACACAGTTTTGTATCTGTATAAGTAAAGGCATTGTAAGTGTGTAAATGTATAGTAGGTATGGGTAGTACATATATTCATAATGTAAAGGTAGGGTTAGTAAAGAGGTACAGCTTGGAGAAGCTGTTTGGCTTTACACGTAACGAACCAAGTCGATGTTGATACCATTAATCACTGTCACAAGACAAGACACTTTCTTACACATTACATTACAGCAGAAAGATAGCTGGAACTATATACAAGTATGCGGTGTACCTTACCTTGGGTGCTTTGCTTACCTTTGTACACAACATACGCTTATGATTATTATAATGTGTGTATGGGTATAAGGCACACAGAATTTAGACAGGATACGCTATGAGATGCCTAGGCGCATTTTGTAATGCAATATTACGCAATGTTTTCAGTCGTACGTAGCTGATGGAAATATAAAGGGAGTCTCGTAAGAAGCATCAAAGGTAATCCAAACTACTACGAACACTTGGGCCCGACTTTTTGCCATTGTACGTTGCATATTGTATTCTTTGTATTATTCTTTCTATTAGAAGCAGTCATAGTCGTAGCACGTACAAGTGTAACTTTATATAATAATATTATTACCTACTACAATATCAAAGTAAATTTTCCTTGTACCCAGCCCTTCTTTAGTTCTTTATGCTTGTAAACTGCTACAATACACACAGAGACTCAACTAGTAATGTGAACTAAAGTTAAGTAAAGTGAAGCTTTAGTCAAGTAAAGAAAGTTATTTGGTCGGGGGAGAAAAATGTTCATAAGAAAGGTGTCATGTCTCAAAGTCTCAGTTCTCGTGTTAGCCGTGAAGAATAGAATGAATATCTACTTATTAGTGTTATATATGCATTGTGTGTCGGATATATACACAGTGTATAGTATGATTACTCTGCAGGATCCGTCTTTCCTTATTGCCCTACGTAATATATTATTCATCCTTCACACTGCCTTTGCCTGCCTTACTCACTGTTTTGGAATATCCCATACTTTAGTTTCTTCCAAGAATTTTATAATTGTTCCGATTGTGCGTGTGTGTCTTGGTTATAATAGATTGCTATTGTTTGCTAAAGTGTGATCCAAATGAGAAGCTAAAATGCGTTAGTGCAAAATATAATATGTACTGCAAAATTATTTATGTTTGCCTGTACTTGCACTTAATTGCAAAATTCTAATTTGTAAGTATAAACGATTAAATACCGTAAACTTATTTTATTTATAATCATATTATTTATTTTTATTGAATAATTCAGATTTCCACTTGGAATAGCCCTGCATTTTTCATTAATTATAATTTATTTGGACTTTGGGTATTAAATTATTACCGTATAAATAGCTTTAATCATTGTAGTATAAATGTTTCTATTATGGACTACAAATAGATAAAATATAATATACACGCACTCAAAAATCTACAGGTGCACTGCACACGGTGCTCGATTGCCAAAGATTACCTTATGGAAAATGTATTTGCTTATTACCTCTGGCATTCTGTATTATTTTGATTGCATAGTCAAAAGAGCTGAAATTTCAATTGAAATTAAACACTTTGTAAAAACTCACGACTTAGAAATCAGAGATTTTGTATGTAAAAAAGAATGTATGTAAAACTTGATACTTTCTTGATTATTTCTTCAACACGTTTTGCCGCTATTAAACAATGAAATCATAAATTCTACGTGTACCTATAAGTACTTGAAAAAATGATTTAGCAAAAAATGTGTCATTGCATTTTATAGCAATATGATAGTAAGTGGTACCTAAGGAATGACTAAGTAGTTTTAGCGCTGAAAGATATACAGAACAGAGGCAATAAGAGTAAAGTGTTTGTTTATGTTAGAAATAGACATTTCCTTTCTAAAGGCAAACCATTTTTGATTAGCCTCGATGTAGACAGTTGTACAGTATAATTTATATGTAAAGATCCTTGTAAGCGAGTACATGTAGTATACCAACTGCACAAATATTTCATCGAATTTAATGAGAAATGAAATAAAAATTGACAAGGTAAATAGGTTCGGTTGTCCATTGAAATTGTGTTGCTGTAACTTTACCTAACAATACTGACGAAATTTTAAGTGAACTTAGAAGAATTGGCATTTCCCTTATACGTGGAGAGTATCTATAGACTTTTGGAGTAGGTATGCACATGTATTACATAACATGAAAAATCTTATTGCATACACACACTCATCTACTAGAGAATTCATTTTTCGTGTAATTTGGTTTGGGTGAAAACATGGGAGAGTGACATGCATGTATTTTGTATGTGTAGGAAATAAAGTCAATGTACATACATAATATGACTTATCTTGGAATGAATGGGGAAAGAAGGTTTTGTGTGGGAAGGGAAAGGAAAAGAAAGGCTGCAATGTATTTGTATGCATTTGCACGTATATGAAATGTGAGACGAGAACACACAGAGTAGCGTGGTGTGTGTGTGTGAGTGGATTGGCGAGGAGACGGACGAGGCGACAGCAAAATAAATTGGATGAATGAATTTTTTGGGTGCTTTGTGGAGAGAGTGCCTGAAATGAGACTATTGATTAATGTGTGAATGCGAAATCATGTGATATTAAAGTGTGTTGTGAGTATTTGACATTTGGATGACATTTGAGCGAATGTCATGGCTTTACTGTCGACAGGACAATCTCGTTTTGACTCATCCGTCCCTTGTCGGCTTTTTTGGCCGCAGTCATGTGAAGCCAAGCCGAGTCAACTCTCAACTCTATTTCTCTCTAAGCTCTCTCTTACACTACTTTATTTCCCATACCTTTACAACTACTCTATATACACAAATATAAACTACGGCCCTCACACATACATACCTCACACATAGATACGTACAGCTTTACATGCAATATACTGTAGAAACTAGTATTTATTGTATTTATTATGTACTGTACATGTACAGAGATATCTGTTTAGTCTTGCAGTGTATTAGGGTAGTGTAGCAATATTATTCTTTCTTTCTTCTCAGGGAGAGACAACGTATATATAAATATCCTCTATAGGTGTACACTGTACTTTGGCCATTGAAATATTAAAATTATGATGATGATCATGATGATGTGTTACGCCATGTCATTTTATCGGAGCCAAGACAGCCAGACGAGACCAGGATTATTAAAATGTTCTGCCTTCGGTGACATACTACAGGCGATCCAAGCCAAGCCAAGTGAACTAAAGCTTAACTACCACTATATCCTTTGACTTACCTTCTGTCACTTTAATTTCATTATAAACCAGAGAATACTACATTTCAACACATACTACAGCTATACATGCATACCTTTGAACTGAGCGAGCAACGTGGAATACTTAAATTCTTTCTTCTTTTTCTCATGTACTAATGCAGACTGCAGTAGGTAGGTATGTTTTGTATTTCTGTGAACTTTAGCAGGCGAATGTTAACTTTAATATTGCTCTGTGAAACAAATGGCTCGTCTTATCATGAATTTTTCTCTGTTGGATGCTACAGTTCAGAGTTACAAAGTGTACAAGTCCAATACTAGCAGCAGGCACTGTACATACAGATATTACAATACAATACACAGCCGAAAGTAGTAGACTCGTCCGAGTATGTTTTCTGACATGCAGATGATATATTTGCTGTCAGCATTTCAACGTTCGTGTATCTAATTTGCTACTACTACGTATCTGTATACATTTAGCTAAAAAATTTCACATACCTATGTGGTATATAAGCTTTAGCCTACTTTTAGTATTTGCATATTAGATTCGGTAGTATATAGGTAGTAGGTATTTACTATACATTATACATACGCTACCACTAACACTAGTGCAATAATGTATGGAAATGCCTAATAGTGGAAGTGGTTACACTGTCAAAGTACATAATGAAGAGTAAAGAAAATTACGAAGGAAGGATTGTATGCAATGTAATGTACATTATGCCGTCATGTGCAATTGTATTGGTGTGTTAGTTGCAGCATGTGAAACGATTGAGTGAGCGTCGACAAATTAATTATACAACTCTGTCCGCAATGCCAAAGGCTATACAACATCTCTAGCTTGAAAAGGAACAAGAAAATTTGCAAAAAACCTATAGGAAATGCATTGTGTGACAGTGTGAAGCGATTTAAGGCATAAATACCAGTAAGCACTAACAATACTACCTTAACCACCACCACTGACGAATAATGCTGTTATGAGATTTCTAAATCTTATCTTTGTCTCTCTGTTTAACCGCAATGGTGTATTAACAGTTGACGGGTATAGGCCAAAAGCTGACAGATACAGACAGACAGACCTGACCAAGACCACTGGCAAAGAATAAGAACAAAAAATAACACAATAGTGTACTCATTCTGTATTACAATAACTGGCTATATATAACTAACATGCATTATATGTACCTACAGTTTAAGTTGAAAGGTACATGGAGTCTGCAGTCAGTAAAGAACAAGTAAATAGCAAAGTTAATTATTGTCCTGTATACACCACTACAATGCTACTATAACCAAGCAAGAGAGAGAATACGGTGTTGTTGGCTAGTACACACACAGAGAACACGAGCTGTGAAATTGTGTTGCTACGATGGAATGTAAAATGCTTCTACTTAGGTATACATGTGCTGATGGTGATCTAAAAGCATTTTGAGACAAGACAAGGCACATTATAACGGATTTCGAAATTAAAGACAATTCTATTGTGTTCCATTAAACAGTACTTTACGTGTATGTATTAATACATGTTACTCTCAAAACTCGAACTGAGGAAAGATGTGAAATATATAATGGCAAAATGTTATATAGGTAACGACAAGTCATTCTTACCTTACGTGTGTAGTTACACAAGTGGCAAATACTAAATACCCACGCCAACCCAACTGCCATTATATTATTACCACTCCATGGTTGTATATGTACAGATTAAATACTAAATGGACCTACATTCAATGAGAAAAAGACAAGAGGGAAGAGTAAAGGAGGCTTTCAACTCGGCATGCTTAAGCTTTAGCTGTTACAATATATTTCTTTATTACAACAGCCTTAGTTTATATACACTGTACTTTTAATGCATATTACCTTCTTTAAGTTTACTAAGGCATAGATGTAGGTAAATAATATTACATTGGTGTATAAGGTTCATATTATTATCATTATTGTGTCAAACAAAGATTCTCCTTTTTCTATGTAAAGAGTTATCTAGTGTATTAGTGTTATACATACATAGGTATATGATTTTGTGGTAGCTTAGGTATAGAATAAGAAAATGCTTGTTGTGTGTTATAAGTATTGTGTAAGAGTATAATACACACTCGTGTCATTACATATATAAGTGCAAAAAGTAATAATATTTTGTGTATAGGTATATTATGTTTGTGTGTTGAGTATTAGGTGGTTGTTATTTCTGTTGTCTTACTTGGGAGAGAGACAGTTAAAACCGCGAGGATCTGTGTTGGGTATCCCTTTTCTATTATTTTTGTGAGAACAAAGGAGACTGAAGAAGCCAAAGAGATGAGTTGAGGTTGGGAGAAGGAGAAAACTGTGGAAATGTGAGATGGGATGAGAGGACAGTGGAAACAAATAAATGGAATTTTGAGTGTAAAAGAGGACTGCGTTTTAACTCAAGGAGTTAGCAACACACATACAGAACACATACAGAGTTGGATAGTGAACAGGAGGAGTGTAATCTTATATTTCTGTATTACCCACGCCACACTGCGGGGGGTACACAGTTTTATGAAGGAAAATTTCTTTTCAAACTTTAACACAAAGTCGATTCAAGTCAAAAGGAGAGACTCGCTGCACATACAACAAGGAGTAGTACAATACATAGGAGCAAAGATGCAACAAAAATGTGTTGTGTGATTGTGTGTGGAGAGAATGGAAATAATGAAATCAGAAATAGCCAGCTTAGCTTTAGCAGTGTACAATTTCTTGATTTGACTTTTATTCTTAGATATCATTTCTCATGAGGGATAATCACCGTGATTTCCTCTTTGTAGACATTATTACAAGTATACAACACATACATACATAATATGTAAGGTATATATGCTCAATGGGACGAACACGTTTAAAATATCTTCATTTCATACTGTACCTATATACAAATAAAAATAATTGGATAGTAGCAGTAATATACCTAACCCTAGCGTTGGACGTGTGTAAGAACTATAGCATTGTAGAGCTATTGTGTTTGGAATGAATCACATTATTGTTGTGGTAGATAATCTCCTTCACGAAAGTATTAACACAAACTGTCAGTGTATCTTTACAACAAATACATGTGAGTTGGGGAATGCATCCAAGAATGCGTTAACCAACAGCAATGGAATGTAGTTGTAGAAAATGGTGTATGACTGCCAGTGTAAGGAACAACATAATAATAATATCATCATATATTAATGTTGTGTGTAATAATACCCACTTACATGTAGACAGGTGAATTTGTGCTTGTAAATTCACATATAGTATATAGTAGACAGACGAGAAATCATGATCGTAGGGTTAAGGAATGAAGACTGGAGGCGAAAGATTAAAATGCGGGTTGACCTCATAAATGTTCCTTGTATTTTATATGCAATGACTACATGTCAACATATCCTTATTTATCAGAGTTTGGCCATTTTACTAAACAGTCGAATTTTATTCATACTAACAATAAGTTACCTCTAATGTGTAAGGAATTCACTAATTAGTAAAACTATTACAGAAAGAAATATGTTTATTGCAATCAAATCTTCAGATGTGATTTTAGTAACATTAATTGTAAGCATTTCAGACTCATTCAATGTAGTAAAAAATATGCGTTTTTGCCTTGTGCATTACAATCAATACAAAGAATAGAGATGCACGGATGTAGTAACTATATTTTAGTTTTTAGGTAGGTTATCATTGTTCATAGTACTCATCTCATTGCACATTGATTTCATTGATACTTTTGAATTCACTCGACAATAAAAGAAAAGAAATTAAGTTAAGTTGATAAACGACTAAAATTGAGAAATTGTGTTCATTTTACAAGCAGCAAAAACTAGTGTCTTAAAAATTGGTTTTTGTTAAGAAGAATCGTTTGATGTGGAGGATTATTGGTAAGATACACAAACGCTTATAATATTATTATTAGTTGTTATGCGGGACTGTGGCCTTTCTCACCCTGTTAAATTGGTGGTGCACTGCCATCGCACCCCAAGGGAATATCAGAGAGAAAAACTCCGTTTGACTTCCTCGAGTCTCGGAGTTTATCTAAGAAGTTGTAAGCTGACAATGAGATGTGGAACGCCTTCAAGGAACGCTAACTGAACTAACCCTCTTAATAATAAATGTGTGTCTACACACTAACAGCTATATACTAGATCCTAGTTTATATTCTTGTATATCTACTTATTCTTTTTCAATAGAATAGGTGCGTTGGCTTAATGTTTTTATAGTGCTATTATTGTATTAGTATTGTATTGTATAGGGATGTCAGGTATGGTTTAATAGATGAATAGTACAATACTCGTTGCGTTTAGATTTTAGTAGTAGTTGTGTTTGTTGGGTCGAGTTGCAAAAGCCAAGGAAGGCCATCAAGCTATCAAGCCGGAGAGGAATAGAAAATTGTGATTTATCTGCTAGGAGTCTTGACGAGTCCAAGTTGAAGTGAAACTCCAGGAGAATTCTCAACTCCTCTTCACATCCACATTAATAATCATTTACAGGTCTTGGCTTGTGAACTAAAAGCGACTCTGTGTGTATGTACATCCAGCCTCTTAGAAATCTCTCACAGTCACAATGACAATGACAATCACAATGACTCTTCAACTTTTTCAATTTATTAATTCTTCACAGCAGATTTTCCAGTCTGAACTCAAGAGAGACACAAATGCGACTGTTGCTTGTATTTGTAGTTGGTACTCTTCTAGTAACCTCTTAGCTTATGCTCTCCACTCCACTCGAGTACACGTACAACTCAAGTCTAAAGTGTTTCACTTTCATCCGCATCTTTTGGCTTTGTTGTGTGGACTGATACTACATTGAGTGCGTATGTATGTATGTATGTGACTCCTCTTTTATTTCACTCAGTCAGTCAGTCGAAATTAAATACATAACTCTGACTGTGACTCCGTGTCCCTGGGCACCTCACACAAATTCATCTTCTTTTCTCTCGTTTTGCTTATAGGTATACCTATACACAAATAAAATGCTTCGTCGTCCTGTCTGGCTCTATAACTAGCCTTGCTTTGAGTTTGTACATCCAAGTTTTCTATCTTTCCTTTCAACTCTCCAGAACCAACTTGAGACGACAAAGTCAAAGTTTCTAAATTAAATAAAAGTTCAAGGATTGACAAATGACCAACCATCAAGAACAAAGCATGTCACTACTATAAAAGACTTTCAAAATGTAAAATATTTCATTAAAAACACCTCAAAAATGATACTGTATTTAGTTAAACAATACCAAATACCTACACTTGTGAGAAAAGCTGATATTATAAGACATTGTACTGTTGGTATGTTCTAAAGACATAAATTGCAATAATTGCATATTTGTATTCTTCTAAATATTTATTCCAGTCCTCATTAAAATCGATTTATTTGATTTTACAGGTAAAAAAATGACAAATTTGTATTTTAAGTATTTTAGAGTTATTTTTAAATAAAAAAATGTATCAGAGTAAATATTTGAAATTTGTACATGTTCATAAGCTGTGCTGGCCTGTAAAATATTGGGTTTGTATTGAAAAAGTATTAAAATTCTGCATCTCTGTTATTGTTAACTGATAAAATGATCGTTTGTTTCTATTGATGCTAAAGGAGCAAGCCAAGCTGATAATTGCCTCCAAACACTTGTCTCTTTTTGTTGCGTGTTAAAATAAGAGATGTGTAGACAAACCGTAGCATTTACAGTATAGTGTTGGTTGATGTTGGAGGAGGTTGCGTTGAGTGAGTTGAGCTTGCATTATAAGGATATAATGTGCACCACACACAGACAGAGCATTATAGGTATCTATATTTCTACGTATATTACTCAGACTTACAAAAGAAAGATTGGCCACACTACTACTACACACTTCTTCTACACACTCCTTTATATTATCAGTAAAATAAAGTAAGAGGAAAGTTAGACGGAGACGCAGCTCAGGAAAACAGAAACACTTCACTTACCATCACCGTCAACGTCACCCAGAAATAATGGCATTAACAAAAAGACAAAAGTTCCTTGACATCCGCCTTTCAGTCACTCAGTCTGATTCGCCTTCTGATACTAAACCACAATATGTACAACTTACTTAACACTTCGCATCCGACTCCATCCCACTGTTAATAATTAGCTCTTCTGTACAAAAAACTCCATCAACAACACAAAAACTACCACGGCACTTCTAAAAATGAATTTGTGCAACTTGTCTTAACTCACAATGTAACAACATCAAGATGTTTGTATTGTACACTGCTATGCTACTACTACATACTCGAGTAGATAACTTTTTATTATCACATTTCTGGTATAAGCGCAACACAGTAGTAGGGGTAGTATTATATACACTCACCCGAAAGAAAAGAGTCAATGTCATGCACCAGGGCTAAAGAGTTTCCATATTATTTCCAGTGATCTTTGTACTTTGACTGTAACACATATACATGAATGAACCTTTCAGAGAATTTGTCGTGTATTTGCCAAATTACTCTTTTGACTTAAGAGCAGTTTTTATTACTAGTTCACATGATTATTATGATTTCACATGATAATCCTAAGAACAGTATTTAACTTAAAGAGAAGAATTTCTTATCGCTTGCGACTGTTCTTTTGTAGTGCTTGTAAGTAGTACAACTGAACTTCTACTTACTTGTCAAAGTCTTTTATTTCACAACGAATGAGACAATAGTGGAACAATGTCACGTTTTGTCGTTTTTCTTTTACTCTTTACGAATCCACTTTTTCAAGTGCCTGCCTACATACATACAACATATCCTTCCCACTCAAATTACACAACAAAGAGTCTTTCCACAGATTGCCGAAAAGACAAGCCAAATCAAGTAAGTTGGCCATCCACCGACTTTTAATTTGTTAGCAACATTTTTCCTCGCAGTATTTGCTAGATCATTTAAATGCGTTACAATCTACCTTTACACCAAGTTAATAACATCTAATACATAATGGAATTAAAAATTCTTAATGTTTTACAAATCATCTCTGCATGGTGTATACAAGAAGCTAATTCAAAAAGGATTGAGGATTTATTAAAAGAATCATTTTTCACTCCACAGGTTTGTCTTACACGATTGATTCTTGATATACTTATTAGCATGGGAAGGCACACGCTGCTGTTGTAGTGAAGTCACAAAATATTTCAAACATTTTCTACCAACTTAATTGTATACAAGACGAAAATGAATGAAGTCTGACAAGTAAAAGTCATGGAGATAACAGCAGTTGGCGTTACATACTCTAGAATAAATATAGCGAGTCTCACATACCATGTTCAATCTTCTTACTTGTTGTATTTATTGTACATATAGGAGAATCATTGTTTTGCCATTGACAAATTGCTATCCTGCCGTAGAACGCTATAGGAAATAGAAAGAACAGAAAGAGACACAACATGGGTGCATGTTTCAATGTTTCATAGTACACAATATTGTTTTGATTTGCCTGGTTGTGTTTTTGTATGTGTTCTTTGTACAATACGCTAATGTAGATGTTTTGATGTACATCTGCACTCGATACAAACATTCGAAGGATTGTTTGTTATGTCAGCAGCAGCCAAAGCCAATCATTCATGTTCACCTTATGTCTTCGTTCAGGGCAACAACAGCCAAGTTTAACACTAAAAATCAAACTGTATAGAAAACAATAAGCTTTACACACAACACACACAGGAGACTTGACTTCTCTCTGACTGACTGCTCTTTGTTGATGTTTGCTGTTGTGCTTTATGACTTTGCCAAGGGATTAAGTGTCAATTGTGTTTTATACTCTCTACTATACTCACGAATAATGTTGAGCTAATGCACTTGGCTGTTTTCATGTTTCTCCTCAGAGTAATGTTGTTTTCCTGTCAAAATAAACCATTTACCATACAAACGCTCCATATATACACGACACCTAAACCAAATGCTATGTCATGAACATGAGCTACAATAGAATATACGTACAATAGTACACAGTGTGAATACCAATACACAACAGCACGCATAAACACCTTTATGCTAATCCTTTTGTGGTGTAAATATACACATCAACATGATTAGCGATTTTCTGCTAATAAAAGCTTTTCAACATTGGCGAACGTCATTATGTCATTAAGCCTAAATGAGAATCAGGATCAACAGATTATATTCCTAATTTATATGCACCTTTTGAGAAACAAGTCATTGTTTAATATCTGAAGGTACTAATCACTCTGGCATGCTTTACTAAGTTTTATTCAACCTACTAGAAATTGGATTACGAATTACATTTACAAGTAATTAAGTAAATGATAATTAAGTATAAAATAATAGCTAAGTACATAATTATGTAGTATGTAGCTGTCTGTTTATAGAATAGGAACTAGTAATTATGGTTTTCCTTCCATAAGTGTCTTGTTTAGTTCCCTGAAATATTAAAAAACTGCAAAAAGGTGTACCTAATGGTAGCATTAAGAATATGAAAGTAAAAAAATTTAGATTGAATTTCCCTTTGCGAAAATAATATTTATGTTATCACGAGTAATTATGTTGATTTGCGCAAAATTACAATTTGTTAACATGAGATGTCGGCAAGACAAGAGGAGGAAAGTTGTTTTAGTGCATTGCAGTACACATGGGAAGGTATGCTTTGGTTGAAGCATTTGCTCAATTAGTCTACTTAGCAAAAACGTCGTTTCCTGTCGTCTGGGAAAAGTTGAAATGATTTGTGAGCTGAAGTGAATAAAACAGCTTTTTGACTCAACCTCCCCCACTGCATTTAGTGGTTGTTTGCGACTTTATCAAGCTACACCTAAAACCCAGCTAATGTCAGTAAATATGAAAGAAAATGAATATAGCAGATCATAAAATGCTCGCAGAGAGTTCAGTAATACACAGGGATTGAGTAAGTACTACTATACACATTATAGTAAGTAGTGTATATGGGAGGGGTAATAAAAGTCTAAAGTACCAAAGGAAACAGTTTTCCTTCAGTTCCCCAATAAAAGAAAATCAATGGGAAAATAGTGAACAAGAATTATTGTGCTTCTTCTCCACACTATACTCCTTTACCAAACTTCTTTATAGGAGAGCAAGAGAGACAGAAAGAGAAAGAGATATGTCTTGTGGTTGGGTTTACTTGGGTTGACGTTATCTGTCGGAAAGTCATGCGAATGCAAGGGGGAAAGAGGAAATGACAAAGTAATGCAATTTACAACTACAAAATATTATGTGTGTATGTGTGTGTGGGTTCTCTATGCTTGGGAAATACATTGGGTGGTGAGAGTATAGCAAGAGTTGTAAAGAGGCTGTCGAGAGAAGTGTCGAATGTGGAAGAAACATGAATTGGTTTAGAGACACAAAAAAGGAGATAGAGAGAGCGGATTCTCCAGTAGTATTCCTTATGTGTATCGAAACTAATTGAGTATTAAATGTATCGCTCCTTGTCATCGTTAAATTCAAGGGAATAGTAAGTCCAAAGGACATTTTGCTGCCTTCTGTAGCGTGTTCGCCTTATAATCAAATGGATTGCTGAAGATAACTCGGAAGTTTACTCCTGTCACTTTGTTATGCTCTTTGGAATTTTTACGAGACATTTACTATCAACAAACCATTAACTGCTTTAGCGGAGAAAACTGGCTTAGAACAACTCAAAGTTGTTTGTTTGTGTATATTGCAACATACTCAATCCCACCCTAATTTACGAACGTAGAACATGTAGATAGCTCTAACTAAATTATGTAAAACAAAGATGCTTTTGTCTGGAAATGATGTAGTACTGTGTGCAGCTAAATATTTTACATAATAATAAGCAATGAATTTATTTTTTGTACCTATGTTAGTATGTATATGAATATTTTATGTACACAAATACAGATAAATTATGACAAGATGTAATACAGACTTCAGAATTTAAGAAATCAGTTGGAATGTTTTTGTGTGGTTGTATTTCTGATTTTGGATTTTGTTTTATTTTTTCAGATGCATGTGGACTGTCAGATATGAATCACATAGAAAGTCTTCAAGAGAAGTCGCAATGTGCACTAGAGGAATATTGCCGTACTCAATATCCTAACCAACCGACTAGGTTTGGAAAATTACTACTGAGGTTACCTTCACTGAGGACTGTCTCATCACAGGTATATTACGTACTGTACAAAATAATTCTTACAATTTCAATCTCAGACTTTTGCAGTCCTTCTCTCTCTACAATTCACCAGATTCATCCTTCTCTTTGCTTAGAATACTATGATCTACTCTTGCACGAATTTCCATTAATCAAATACCCACTAATATTTCTTTAGTTGTCTAGAATTACAATATTAACGTAATTAATTTAGATTGCAACATACTTCTTACCCCTATATTATATGCAAGTCTTCATTTAATCCATAGGTACCTTTAAATTTTGTGGATAGGTATTTGGGTATCTGTATCTGTAAACTGGGCACTTTACACTCTTCACAATTCACGCATTGTGCATTGCATTAATTACTCCGCCTTTATTAAAATGACTTTAGCGGTTAAATGGGATTAATTTAATGGATTTATACACACTATACTTTTCTCTTATAATAACAATGCTTTGCTATATCTATGGGGCCACTATTTTTGCGATCTGTGTGTCTCTCTAATGTTTATGGGTGTTGGTGGGTCTCTTACTGTATTATTGGCAACGGAATGAATTGTAATTGTCGAGAGAGTAGAGAAAGAGAGTGAAAAATGTTTATTATTGTTTTTCTACAATTACATACAATTAAGACACCACTGAGATCGATGATAATGACATACTTCTTATAAAGATCGTATGACATTATTTGGGCTACACGAGGAAAGAATGGCTAAATTAGTGTTTCAAGACATTTGTAATGTAATCGCTAATTGTTTTTGTACACAGGTCATAGAGCAACTATTTTTCGTTCGTCTTGTGGGGAAGACACCGATCGAGACTCTGATTCGGGACATGTTGCTGTCGGGCAGTTCCTTTAATTGGCCGTACATCTCGAGTATGTGACAGTCACTGACATCCCCAGTCGTCCTCGCTCACGCCCACGCTCTTGCTGCACAACAACTGGCCACCTCATAGTTATCCAACAAATTAGTATACCTACTACTCTACAACTACATACAACAATTACTACCACGTGCACTAACAACCTATCTATCTAAGTACATGTAGCAGAAATCTCGAGTGAACATAAATTCAGCTTCGCCATTAATGCTACTGGTTTTATTTAGTAGTTCTCTATCCTCCAACCTTCAGCAAAACAAGGACCCAGGGAATATTACACATTACACGTATATTAGTTACACATAAATCACCGCGTCTTTTCGGACTTCAGATGCAAACGGATTCGCAAACCCATTCGAAATCGGGGAATTTTATCTCATTACTTAAGGCTGAATGCCAACCCTCACAAAGTCATCCTTCTCTGCAACAGCAACCTATTGGAATTCAATTAAATACTGCTACGTACTTATAGCGATGCAAAAAGGAAACAAAACATGGCTCGTTTTATTTAATTGTCAACGTCTTTAGTTTTCAATACTAGATTACTTAATATTACTGAATCACTTAAACTTACAGATGAAGTGTCGATACAAATTTGTTGTTAGAACGTTTGCCTTAGATCCTCGCAAATTTAAACCTCGGGTGCGTTAGAACTCCTCGACTTTAGAGCTGAAGTACGTTAGCAATTGCGTTATTATTTGTCAACAGAACAACAATTTAACCTTTAAAACAAAGGCTGAAGCTCTGTTGTCTGTATAGTACTAAAATGTGTACTCTAACACTCGATGACTTTAGAGTCAACAAGCCTTTAAAACATAGGGTAGAGCTCTAAAGTCGTGGAGATATCTTAACATGTGATACATGAAGCTCTAACGTACGGGAATCCTGAGATTCACTGCTGATTAGTTTCTGTTTCCAGCTTGTTTGGTTTGTCTTTCAGACTTTAAAGCAAAATTTTGACAATAATTTTATAATCATATTCATAATAATGGCAATATATTATTGTGCTGTATGTATAACTCATGGCTGGTAGTAATTACTTGGTATTTAATGAATTGAATAAGGATCCACCGATCTTGTTTCTCAAAAAATAATGTACACCTAGATAGCACTGAGAATTCTTAAAATGAGATTTTTCTTTCGGTCCGTTGTGGTTTGACAAAATGTTATCGCTATCAGGTACAGTTACAGTGTATTAGACATAGATTTACTTAATACTTAAGTACAGACACTTATTACAAGTGTGTAGGTATTTCCTGACGAACAATGAGTGGTAACTTTGTGGTGACAAGACAAAGTGCACTTTTAATCAGACCCACTTGCCTTCCTACATTTAAAGCATTTACTAGTAATTTTAAAACAACGTTCTTAGTTCCTGCCCCGTGAATTGAATAGAATTATTTAAGAGAGTAACCTACAGTTTTAAATGTTTGTAGTTAAGTAAGTATAGTTGTTGTATGAATTAATATGAAGTAGGTGCCCAACTGTGTTTTGTTTTATTGTAGTTATGTATTAATCTATAGAATTCTATCGCTCGTACCGTCATACAATAATAATTATTAGCCGTAGTTATACATTAGGTAGGTTTCAGCTCTGATTTGACATAGTCAATGTAATAAAATCAGTGCAGCACAAGATTTTGCTCAGTTAAGTCAATGAGTTGTATAAATAAACAATATATTATACATATAACTATCATATTGATTGATTAGTAGTTTTGGTTGTATTTGAATAGTATATTATAAAGGTACATACTTACCTACATACGTAGTGGTAATAAACTACGTGACAGACTTTGTATCTATTGTCTTGTCTTGACATATACAAGCTTTTTGCAAGTTTTTAATTAAAGAAATGCAAATGAAATGTCCTATACTATTTATTAGTTCATTAGTTACGAACATAATTATTCAAATACATATATTCATTCATATTACAATTAGTAGATATGCATTTTTAAATAGAAGATATTACTTGGAAGAAGCCTTCGCATGCAGGAATTGTTGGACAGGAATCTCGAGACAGGCAAATTTAATTAGTCAGTGTATAAATACATACCTAAGCTTGCCATAAATTAACTTGAATTGGAGTTATTATTGTTTTGTGATGCAAAGAGCCGGCGGAAAGCATATTTAATTATTGCAATTACCATTACAAGTTTATTTATTAATACAACCATACAAAGTTAACTTTGTACTCTTAATTTGAATACTTACTTTCGAATGAATACCATTATATAAATTCAGTATTGCTATTGTTGTTTTATTACTATTATTATTATTGATAATAGTACAGTAAAGGCAGGTGTTTTACCAAAAGGCATTGTTACATACAAAAGGATAAACAAGACATGAGTGCAGAGGGTTTTAAAAATAATACTACACAACCAAAGTAGGCGAATAGTTCATTAAACTAGAAATATTTAAATTTAACTTAATATGATGTGACAACTGTGGACGAAGAGTGGAAAATTAAGGCGAAGGCAAATGAGCAAGACTTAGTCGTGTACAGAAAACATTTTAAAGTCTCTACTACAAGGTGTATGCGTTTGTATACGTGTACTCACATACTACTATATAACTATACATTATAATAATAATATTATTGTTACTAGATATTATTTATTGATTCAGAAATGCATACCTATACATTACAATTATTATGTACATAAAATACTACCATTATAATATTAACATATATCTACCTACATACTCTATACACAAAGCACAAGTGTTTTGTATAGCTAATGTTGAGTAGTTGTGTTACTGCTGCTATAAAAACCTACTACACTGCTACTAAACAATAATGCAATTTTTTGTTGCTATTACATTGCGATAATTCATTAATATTCTACTATGTGTATGAATTACTTACCTACCCAATTTTTCCGGTTTGTATCATCAGTTTACTGTGTACGAATTAAAAGAAAGAAGGTGATCTACTCATCATAATGTATGGTTAAAAAATCAGTAAATACTATAAAACAATTCGGCTCCTGCTTAAACCATTTTAATATGTTTTAAACACAATTTTAATTTCTTTAAGATTATTAATTCTGTTTGACAATTCGCTTTAATTTGTGTCGCGAATCATTGACCTGACACAAATTTTGGTGAACTGATTTCTTAACAGTATCTTACAAACATTTTCATTTGAAATCAAATCAATGCCTTTATTAGTAATTTAATTTTTATTATTATTCCTTACTTTTCATTACAATCCTGTTTTTGTACTATTCTTTTACCAATTTCTTAACTATTCATTTTACAACTATCAAAAATTTGTCACATGTAGGCAAGAAGATAAATAGTAAAATTATGACACTTTATTTTTTACAGTGAATTACTCAAAAAAACTACTTGATAATACGTGAATCAAATCAATTTGGAATCCAAACCCTGTTATTTTAGCAATTGGGTACTAAAGTTGTTAATAATTAATGTGGTGCTCTCTATATGTTAAAGATACTTAGTGTGTTATATCATATAATATTATTATAGTAAACTTGTCCTTCCCATGTAAACTATTAGTATTAGTGCATAAAGTTAAAGACATCACGATTATAGAATGAATCTATAGGACTGGAACACATCAATGTGTTTGCGTAAATTATAATATTCATTATGCACACCCAGAAGGTATACTTCCTTTCTTAAATTATGTACTAAACTAATGCGTTCATGTGAAAGATCACGTATCGTGTCATCAATCAGTCTCTATTCAATCAATATTCTCTTAATTAAATAATAATACGATTAGGTAACACTTATGTGTATCTCTGTACTATAATAATATACTTCCTGTAAAATGTAGTAATTTATATGTACTTGTATACTACAAATACTACATACAAAACTTAATAATTAATTCATGTCTCTAAATACCAGTGAAGTCTACTTTTGCCCATTGTGAATTATAAGAACTCCATGCGTATAGATCTAATCTAGTAAACCGGTGTTGTATACAAAAATAGTAATAACCTCCATATAACATACCTACCTAATAGCAAGCCACCCATCTACCAAAAATGTTTACTTAGGTAGCTCATGGCTAATATAGAAAGATAAATATGTCACATATAAATGCAACCATTATTGCTAATTGTAAGTAAATTGAAAAGCAAAGCACATTGATTTACCTCGTGTGAAAAATTGTGAGTTTTTGGAAGTTATTGTTGCTAGATTTAAAATATTTATTGTAACAACACACAGCATACTAATAATGTTTACATGATATTAATACAAATACCAATTGTTATTAAATAGTAATAGCCATGTAAAACATCTCGTGATTTTATAATTGCTCTTTTAGTCCTTTTAGTAAACACTGTACTCACATTTACAACATACAAATAATACTGAACTCTTTAACTGTCTTCTTACAAAAAGATTTTGCATGTAATCATTCATAGTAGTCAAAGTTAATTAAACTTTTAGTACAGAACCGTTGTGGGCATACCTTTATAATGTCTATGCTGATACATAATACTAATACACAGTTGAAAACAAATAATATGACGATATTACAGATTATTATTACTACGTACTAAATAAATAAATGTTCTATATACATAGGTTAAAAAGTTTCAAGTTTTCTTTGTTATACTCATCACACAGTAACTGTGACCAGCAGCAGTAACTCAGCCCAATTTACAGAGTGGTTGAGAATTTCTAACAAGTAAATAAAGATGTACTACTAAATAGAATTAGTTATATAATATGTAGTAGTAGTACAAGTGTAGCCCATACCTATGAATATAAATTATAATGTAAGTTAAGTAGACTAAGCCTAGAATATTGATAAAACGTTGTCTACAGCTCACAGCCATAATGTTTACTGGTGGTGTAGTGTGAAATGACACGTGAAATACTACTGAAACCAAAACCAGCTACCAAGTTGATTGAACAGCCATGATAATAAATCCTAACAAGTGTGTAGTAGGATACAATTATGAGATAACATGACTTGACAATTTAATTCGCATAATATCTATAGGTGTGTATTGTACTTTAAATGTATTTTGTTCATCAGGTGGAGAGAAAATACCCATAATAAATGATCTCGAATTTCTTGCTTTACACATATATACATTCATTTCTTCGTGTTTCATTTATCCTCTTCATATTTGCATACTTATTGTTAGTTCATTCATTTGTGTAACTATACTAAACCGAGAATGATCTATAATAATTGAATATTGAAATCAATATTGGGGTTAAAAAATCATTAATTGGATTTCATTTGTGATATGAGCCGACAGTTTTATTAAGGAAAATTTATATACGAATCGGTTTTATCTGTATACATGAAGACCTTTTTGGATGCTTTGTCAATCCATGCTAAAGTTATATAGTTTCTAATACCTCCTTCTCGTCAACGATTCAATACATTATATTACTTAAATACTGGTTTGACACTCGGCATGGTGTGACAGAGGCCAAATATTAAGCTGACAACCATTTAAAGCCAGAAATGAGAGTGTAATTATCGCGTTCGTTCAGGTCGAATGTCGTGTTAATGTTTAGGGATTCATTGGGCGAGGTCACTTGTTTCCATCACCGTTTTACCATTTCTAATTAAATCAGCAACATAATATCCTCGGAATGAAGTAGCAAACTTATTTCTTTACTATAAAAGAAACCTTTAGGCTATTACTGAATAAGGGTGTCAAAAGATGTGTCATGTTAGAGCGTGAAATGAAATCGGAGACTGTTTCAATGTCCAATTTTAAGTAGTGCTATTACAGTTTTGTTGGCATATTACTTGGTTGGAATGTACTTTTTCTTAGCTTTGTCTTATGTCTGTCTGCACGTCTGATTTGTAAACAAAGCTTCAATCAAACATATAACATATTGATGTTTTATACAGTTAGACAGGCCTTTGGAACAATTCGTAAACGTATTATATCATTTATGATACTTACTTATATATGAATATGATTTTCTACTTACCTACAGCTGAAGGAAATAAAATATTGGCTTATTGTCGTCGGCACTAATAAAAGGACTTATTTGGCTTGACGGCACACATACCGACACATCTGCACTTGAGAGGATTCTTATCTTATGTACTGTAGTTTGTGTAATCTTCAATCTAACAATAAGTATATAGTGTGTAGTTAGTATCTAATATGTCTCACTTGCACCATGCAGCAAGGTTTGTAATTTCTACTTTTTATGTACATCAAAGTAGGTTAAAATCTAACTTGAACTTAGCAATAATTGCCAATTTATATCTAAATTTTTAACTTCTATAAAATTTAAATTACAGTAGAAAAGTCTTTGCATTTTCAGCTTCAATTGGGGGTCTCTGCAAGTTTCAAGCTTAAGTGGTTTGGTAACCAAATCAAAGCGTCCAATTTATCAAAGGCACATAAATGCTGACCGGCCAAGTTGTATAATATAGTGGTACATGTTCTCCAACAGTATGTTTAATTGACCTACATGACAAACAATAATGGATAATAATAATTTTATTCTAGTAATAAATAGGCGAGTTAATTCTCTATCCATTTACATGAGGCGTGTGGCTGAATGTGGTGTATCGAGAACATAAGTTGACCTACGATTAAAACTGTAGATGAAAATGAAATAGTAGCTCTGTATCTCTGTTGTAGTACCAAATGCATTATATGTAGTAAGTCATGGCTTGACTACTTGATTTATCGCTGGATGAACATTTGGCAGAAATACATTACCTTCAACTCCAATACACAATACCTCTACAAAATACATGGAGGAGACACGACCAAGGACTACCCGTCTAGGTAAATAAAGTAAATAGGGAGCAGAATTCTCAATGTAGATCCAGTAGTGTTCTAGTATAGTTGTGTGTGTAGGGAGATGATCTGATGCGGCTTTGTGGTGGTAAACCAAGTCAAATAGAGGGAAGCTTAGGAGATGAACAGAGATTTGGTTCACTCACTTACAGCCTCACAACTAATACTACCACTATGCACTCTCTTTCTGTCTTTCTCACCCCGTCTGTTGTAGCTACATATTTTATTATGCAGTGCACAATGCAATATCGTAATGTCTGTCTGTATAAACTAAACCACCACCATGCACAACAATACACAGCTACAAACACTGCACTGCAAACCATTCAATTCATCTGACCCATCAAAGTTTTTGACTGTTACTGCGGCTGGTCCTTTTTCTCAATAACTTATTATCATTATTACACTATAGCATACAGTAGTACACACAAAACGGAAGCTATACTACAGTAGAGGAATATAATTGTGGGTACTAATGATGCAATGAAGTATTTGGTGTAGGATACTTGGATTATTCGTATGAATAAGCACCTCATCGTTCAGAACCATTCTCTGTGCACAACCATAAACATTCGAGTGTCAGATTTGGCTTTTGCATAATACTACATATTAAGTGTATAAGTATAATAGTTAGTAATATAGAATGGACAGACTGATGAGGTGGCTTAGTTAGCTGGTAGTAGAATTTACAAGTGGAACTTTGGAAGATATTCGTATGATTAGCTTCATTTCATCATAGAAGTGCTCTCAACTCAAACAACGCGTCTTTGTTGCACGTATCACATCGCACGTAATAATAAATAGATGACATGTGCATGTATTTATCCGACAAGTGTGGTATTTAGACCTGTACCTAAGGGATATAGAATAGAAGATGACGGATAGGACTGAAAGGGTAGGCTTTTGCTATTTTCATTGAATTCGGTGTGTATGTATATGAGTAGAAGCAAATTACAAAGTAGAATGCAGTAGTAGCAGTGACAGAATGGAAAAATGAGTGATCTATGTGATCTATTGAGAAAAGCGCCATGGAGCCATAAAAGAAGGGCACGTAATACAAAACGATGTGGTCACTTGAGAATTCATCGAATCAAATTAATCAAGAGGGATACTTGAGCACTTGACATTTGCATAAAAGCTAATTTTCATCGAAAGTTGAGTATTATAATATTATCGTGTGTAGCAAGAGACATTGATATATTCTGTAGTAGTAGTTTAGGTATTATGATACACAGGGCTTGAAAATAATATAAGCACGGTCTCTAGGTCTCTTCTATTCTGATTGTTGGCTTCAGAGCTGCAGGATGCAAAAATCAGTTGTTAGATCAATCTATTTAAACCACCAAGTAATGTGATGTATGCGCTGATTCTGAATTAATGTTTTTTATTTTATTTGTTCATCAAAAAGACGCCAATACATGGGTTCACTGCGAGGAATTATTAGTTCTAAAAAAAATAATTAAACAGATTAATTTGATCGTTTCTTTTCTATTTCTATAAGTTCTAAAAGTCTATAAGTCTATAAGTTTATAAGTTCAAAAATATCATACATATTTATAAGATGTATGTTAGTTTGGTTAGAGTAAACTAGACATAGGTTTGGTGTAGAGTTTTTGGTTACTAATAACCTAAACTTCGTTATGTAAATATAGGTACTATTTTGTACTCTTGATAATTAATCAATTAATTATTATGTCGCATGTGTAGCATTTACAATACTAAAATTTGTATTAAGCTAGACTTGCATACCTAGATGTGTAGGGTAAGAATCTTACCCTACACATCTATGCAAGTCTAGTATTAAGATAGCATACAATAGACACAATAAGTATGTTAAAAATGCTAAAATATTAACATTTTACACAATTTGTAAATTTTGTAATACATTAAAAAAAGTTGTTTGATATCTCTAGCTTTTTGGTATATTTTGTTGTACTTTCTGTAGCCTTGTGTCGTCCGGCCGGTCTCATTTGCTTATCATTTTGTTCTGTAGTAGTATTTCGTGTTTAGCTATCAAAAAATAAATAAAATTCATGAAGTGAAATTATTTTAGGAATAATAAGCAGTACTCACTTAAGGAACGTATTTTTTCAGTTGATTCTTTAGATAGCGATTCATTATTCTTTCTCGTGTATGCCTATACCTTTTAGGTGCTATCTCTTGTTTTCTTCTTCATTCTGTACTCAGAAATTCTCATCAAATGCATTACTGTTGCTATATGCCTTAGTTACATATGTACTGCGAACATTGTGACTAGCACATATGTATGTAGATATTGCACTGTTCATTCATAATACACATACAGAGACACTCTACTATTGAGACAGTGAGAGGTATAGTACAGAATTTAATTACACTGAGTACAATATCACTTGGCATGCAAGCACCTAGATTTCCTGCGTTTTTTAAGTATTTAAGTTAGAAATATATATAATACTTAATAATGTGCTTACTTATATGGTGCATAAAACACCATGCACTTGCTTTTGGATATACATGCAGCAATAAAATATTTTAATGTATAACAAATTACAAGAGTTCGGGATTAAGAGTTAGAGGACATGCTATGCGATTTATGACTCTATCTATACACGGGGAAGGTTGGGCAGGATGTGAATGTTCCGCTATGAATCGTAAAGGTCAGAGCAGATAGCTACCAGTGATAACTGGCCTGGCTCATTGTCACTCTGTACTCCTTCTCCAATATATCATCATTATATCACTATCAAAGTTATAAAATTAACTCATGTGATTATCATATGAGATGAGATTCACTTGTCTCTTATCATTCTAAGCTTCTACTTTTCTTACTGTCTTCGACTTTTTACTTATCTCTCTCCAAACTTGTAACTCAGTACAGTCTCACTCTCTCATTTGCTCAATTGCTCATATACCCTAGCAAGAGAAGCCACGAAAACCACAACAGCCGAAAATGAAATGAATACGTACGTGATGATGATGTTATTATAATATGTAATTTTACAACACTATCAATTCTTTCAACTTCTTAATGGTTACAAGTTTTGGATTGTGAACCAACCGAACTACTTACATGTACGGGTATGCTTATATAAATATATATTACGTGGTACTACATGTTATTACACTTTTTCGTACAATTTCAGATAATATGCTACTTAAAAATTTCATGCGACTCTTGATGAATGGAGTGGTCGAATAAAATCTAATGTCTTATCGTTATCTCAAAACCAATTAAAGATATCAGTAAGAAACATCATTGTAAAGTAGGCCGTATGATTAGTAAATGCATTCGGGTGAAATGTACTAAGTAGATATACACAGAATCTCAAGTTCCAGTTTTAAGAGTTAAGTTATAACGTAGTAGACTTACATAAGTAAGTACTATACCATAACAATATTTTGTATCAATGACTCTGGTGGGAAGTCCTAACTCAACTAGGTACAACTTTAGCCATTAACTAACTTTGATACAAGAAAACAATTTAATTGTCTTGGGTGAATGTAGCATGAGAATTCAGATTTAGATATTGAATCGGATTGAAAAAAAATGCAAAGTTGTATGTATCATTTAATATGTCCTTATCCTAAGTAAATGAAGAACTCCATTTCCGTTTTCATAGTGTCTTGCATAGTGTGATGCATAGGAGTGCAATCCTGGATATTTGTAGTAGTTTGTAGTGCATATACTATTATGCCTATATAAAATAATTTGCTCCTTATCTCAAAGTGGGTTGGTTTAGTCTCGCTGTGAGCGTCTGTCTCTAGATTTTGTGCGTGCTTTCATGGAATACTTGACTTACAATTAGAACATAATGCTATCACAGAATGAGATAATATTACTTATAGTGAAACAAAAGAGAGCTGAAGCCAAGAGACCTTTTGCACAGGTAAACTAAACACCTAGGAGTTAAGAGCCCGTTCAATTACCCATCGTTGACCTTCTCAAGAATCCTTTCAAAGTTATTAACCATTTCATGTTTCATGTCGAGTCGAACTGATGAGCGTCCGCCTTTTGCTCTGCCCGGTCGACTTTGTGCCGACAGTCACAGAGCTTCGTGGTCAGGTCAACCCCTTTTAAGAAAGCTTTCTGTTTTTTTCAGCTAATATTTTGTATGCTGTAATATACAATGCTATAATCTCTTATGCATTATGTACTACATTATAATATAGTATGCTCATTTTAAGCTTATTTAACAATTGTTTCTGTGCAATCTGCATGTTTATCTACGTATAATCTATATGCATCCGCATCAGTTATAAAACACATCACTCTCCTACTCTACTAGTGGGATCTTGTGTATAAAATTAAATTGCAATTGCATTTGACTTGCGGGTTTGTTATCCAAATAGTAATGCATGCATAATACACATAGGCCCATTAAGTACTAACTAACAAGCTACTTACAAATACAATATGTCCAACCTGCTAAAAAAGATGAAGCTAACTAGGTAAGTAAATTTTGCAATGTTATTTCTGTATATTATGCTACATGTAAGTATGTAAGTACAATACAATTATTGCACTAATGAACCAAAGCGATTAACTAATTGATCAGAGGGAGGACTCAACTACTAACTACTAGCTTCATCAGTCAGATGATCACCTTGAATGATTTACGTATTTATAATTTTCGATCATAAGATGTATAAATACTCCAACATCGACAAATACATCCTTGTTGTGAGCAAAAAGTACATACACAATAATAAGCATGCATAATATGTGAGTTTAAGAAAAAAGCGTTTACACAATCTTTTTTCCTATTCATATTAAATGATACAAAAAGTTGCTAGTAACTATTACTAGCAGACTAACCTGAAAGAATTATTGTGTAACCTTGTAATAAACTCACTTAACTTTCATTAATTGGACGCATCAGTCAGTACTTGTGTGTACTGAATACTCATTACGTATAAATATTATACCTTGAAGGAGTTTATTATTAAATAGACGCATAGGAATTAGAATTACAGAACCAGAACAATCAATTTGTATTGAGACAACTTGAGACGAAGATTTGTCCAGAATCTCCAGAAACAGAAGTTCTCAACGATGAAATGAGAGACTGGCAGAGACTAATCGATGTGTATGGAAGCGCTCCCTACATTCTAAAGAGTACAAGTACTTTATAAACAGCGGGATTTTTAAACAGTCGTACATGTGCCGACTTATTGAGCGTAATGTGAGAAACAGATAGTTACTGATTATTTCACTGATTGATTGTCCAGAACTGTCAATTTCTTCAGTTTTTCGTGAGCAGTGTTGTTTGTTAAAATTGTTATACAGTTTTGCTTATTGGAAACACGATGGGGAAATTGGACGTAACTATTTTAAGATATCTAACGAAGGATGATTTTCGAGTTCTCACTTCCGTAAAGCAAAGCTCACTTGCATAATAAAAATTTAATCATGCTTACTAATTATTAACATACTTTGGTTGTGTTACATTAAATGTTTTTCATTTTTACAGGTGGAAATGGGCATGAAAAACCACGAATTAGTTCCTTCTGTTTTGGTGGCTGCTATAGCTGGGTTGCGACGTGGAGGAGCTCATAAAACGTTAAGAGAACTTTGCAAAAATCGCCTGGTTCAATACGAAAGAGGAAAACACTGTAAATATATTTTTGGGTTATTTATACTGAAATTATTTAGCAGAATTATTTGTAGTACGTACATATGGCAAGATGATAAGATGGTTATATATAATATAAAATATAAAGATAGTCCTACTAATGATTTATTGATTTTACTTATTTCAGTTGATGGGTATCGTTTAACTAATTCCGGCTATGACTATCTGGGTTTACAAGCATTAGTGGCTCGTGGAGTAATTAGTGGATTCGGCAATCAAATCGGCACGGGAAAAGAATCGAATGTTTACATTGTTACAACTGAAGAAGGAGAAACTCTGTGTCTCAAGTTGCATCGTTTGGGACGAATTTGTTTCAGAAACCTGAAAGAAAAACGTGATTACCATAAACATCGTCACAATGCATCGTGGTTGTACTTATCTCGCATTTCGGCCACTAAGGAATACGCTTATATGACAGCCTTGTATAATCGTGGTTTCAGAGTCCCCAAACCGATAGATTTTAATCGTCACTGTGTTATAATGGAACTTGTCAAGGTGCTATTCGTACATCATTTATTTTGTGTAAAAATTATTCTTGCTTTATGTTTATGTAATTAATAGCAGTGTGAAACAATAATAATTTGTACGTATAATATACGGTTTTTGTTGAATTTCACTTATAGGGAACGCCTCTATGTCAAGTAGCTGCTGTAGATGACCCAGCAGGTTTATATGACGAACTAATGTCAATGTTGGTTAATCTTGCGAATCATGGTGTGATCCACGGTGATTTTAATGAGTTTAACTTAATATTGGATGAAAATAGCAAGCCCGTTTTAATCGATTTCCCTCAAATGGTCTCAACATCTCATGAAAACGCTAAAATGTATTTTGACAGAGATGTCAAGTGTATATGCGACTTTTTCAAACGTAAATTCAGTTACGAATCAGAGCTATTCCCTGAATTTTCCGATGTCGAGTAAGTGGACCTTTCTGTATTTAATAACTAGGAGAAATGTATTCAGTAGAATGCATCATTTTCATTTATTTACTTTTATATATGTTATTACTTATTTGTCAAACTCATATTAAAACTGTCTGTGTATTTTTTTTAATGTAAGACGGGAGGAGTCTATAGACGTGGAGATCGCTGCTAGTGGATTTACCAAAGATATGGATGATCATCTTGTACCCAAAATCAACGACGAAACAAACGAGGGCTCGGAGGAATCTGATGACGAGGATGCAGGAAGTGAATCACAAGACGATGTACCTGTCGAAGAGATTGCAGACGAGACACAATCTAAATCAGAATGTACCAATCAACAAGATAATTTCCAAGATAATGAAATATCCGAATTAAAAGCCCAAGTAACGACCGCGATGGCAGATTATGAACTTAATCGTCAATTTAAATCAAAAGTTGTTATAAAAGACGATTCCGGAAATAATGTATGCAGCCCACAGGCAGAAGTCAAAGACATAGATGATTGTGAAAGTGTGGGAGGTTTTAGTATGTTAAGTCGTTCTACCGCTGCCACAATTGCACCAGAAGTGATAAAAGACAAAATAAAAAGGTCGTTTGAAAGGAAAGATAAGTTATCAGCACTGAGACGAGTTCGAGCGAAAGGAGAAGCAAGTGCGACAACGCGTCAAAGAAGAGAAAATAACGATAACATTCGACAAAGCAAAGGGATTTGGGGTTGGGAATGAAATTAACAAGTGTGTACCGTTTTTTAAGAAGAATTACACAACACTTTTATGTAATAAATATCTCTTACTAGAACTTACCAGTTAAATGTTGAATTGAATCGAAACCAGAGCCAGTTGTCGGCTCGCATATCATCATAATTTCCATGACAGGTGTAATAGAGAGAGAAACCGCTCGAATGAATGCAACTTACAATCATTCAGGTGAGCATAATAGAAAGTATCCCTTCTACTTATAGGATAATTTTATAACATTCAAACATCTATTTATTAGTAAAACCACTTTGCAAGAGAGAAACTTGAAAGCTAATAGTAATAGTAAATTAATGGGAGCTGCAATTTCTTATTGTTAATATACTGCGTGTCACATCATTCAAATATCGACAGGCGATATTGATTGATGATCCTCGTACGTAGGTGAACGCAAACACGATACCAACACAATGCATTTTCATTATTAAAGGAAAGCATAATATTAATAGTATACTTATACTTATACCTACTCACAAGGCTGTATTTAGGGGGTAATTGCCCACCCCGAAATCGGAAAAAATAGGTTATTTTACCGATTTAAAAAAGTGCAAAAATTAAGAACAAATTGAGCTACGCGTGAATTTGAGGATTAGAATTTGAGGATTATTTCGGCCCAAAATAGCATCAAACTTTTCGCTCGTAGTAGCGCTATAATGGACACTTTTGTGCACTATTTGTATATTGGTATTTTACCCCTCCTGAAATGGAGTCCTAAATACGGCCTTGCCTACTCACATCTATAGCAAAGGAAGAATGGTCCTGAGGTCCTGACTGACTCTCTTATGGCGTAGTGTAGTATGCATATGCATCACAAAACCAGAGTGATGGTAGGGTAGAATCTACATTCAATCTCTCTGATCGGTAACAACAATAGTTATGAGTCACCCACCAGCACCAGCATTAATGGCCATGGAAAAATGTAAATGTAATTTGTTGTTTTTGTCAGATGTCAAGCAACTGTATGTATGTATATGATATGAAATTGCAGAAGCATTGATATCGTTATAACTAGAGCTTGAGAATATTGGGTGCATAGTACAATAGAAGTTGAGATTATAAACCAAGAAAACACTTATAGAGTGTAAAATACCCATTCAAGACGTTGTTTCATCATCACATCACTTTATAGCAGCATCATATTTGCATCATGTTACATTGAGTGTTTTACAAAGCGAAAAACCGGTTGTTTAGTAGTTAATAGTTAGCTTATTTCAATCTTCTGTGTTGTGTCTCAGCTGCAGCATCTTAACGAATAATCTTTTTTGACTTGGTTATATTGTAGCACTTAGCAAAGTAGTAATTACACACATGCACTCACGTTTCACGTACACATTAGAACTATGAATATATACATTCTCTCCTTGGTCAACAGTCAATGATATGTATTAATAATTTACTGCTCGTTGAGATTGAGAATTTTCCTTCCCCTACAGCTATGAAATACATGTATGCTATCCGAAGTAAAGGCTATAAACGGCAGGTGCGTCAATGGATTTCAATGGAAAACCCTGAGAAGGGTAGCTGAGTGAGTCCAGATAAAAACAATAAAGTAGCAGGTGGATCGAGTTTCTTCTTCAGTGTTCATCTAATCCTCCTTGTGGATATCGGACTGGCGAAACATTATTTTTCTGTTGTATTTACAGATAGTTTTACAAACAAAAACATTGACGATAAATAAGAGTTAAACTACGCATCGTTTAGGATGTTGTTGTATGCAGGAGCCTTGTGCATGCTTTTGACCTTTGTCAACTGCGATCAAGGAGTCAATCTCACCTTCATCTTATCCGCTAAGTAAGTTTGTGATATAAAGTATAGCTACGTATTTAAAGCATTGTTTAATTTTTGTCAAAGAGAAATGCTATGAATATCTTTACTTTGTGTTAGGAATTTACCCGAGGGAAAAGACGATTATACCAAAAATGATGGACAAGTAAAAGTTTACCATGCCAGTGGTGGTTCCGAATTGGAAAAGTTTGGACAAACTGAAGTCATTGTAGATAACGATCATCCAGAGTGGGTGGAAGTATTTTGGTTCCTTTGGAAAAAGGGAACCGGTCAAGTAAGTTGAATTGTCAGAATTTGTATTCGAAAGTAGTACAGATATACATCCGTACATCCGATACACGCATTTATAACCTCAAAAACTGAGAAAAATATGCCTGGCTAAGTGCGACTATAAATGATCTAACCGTATCTAACATGTAAAATTTTAATTGTTGAAATTGTAATTTAGAAATGGCATTTTGATGTGAGAGATCAAGACATTCTGAAAAAGGACGGTGATGCTCTTGGAGGAGCTGATGTGGATGTTGACTCCTATGTCGAAAAAGGAGAAAATGTGACAGTTAGTTTAGGAGGAGCTGCTACTCTTACGGTTCAAAAGACAACTCCAGTGAAATTTAAACTTTCGGCCAAGTAATACATTTTTGAATGCTTCCCAACATGAAATCTTTAACCCTCTTCATAGTAAAGGGCTATAAGACATGAAACATTAAGTAAATGTCCTAGATTTGCATGAATTTATTTCTCTGGAAAACTGATTATGCTTATTATGGCTTTGATAACTACCTAGGCATATTCCCAAGAAAGATCGTCTTCCTAGTATTGTAGCTGCGTTTTCAAGTGACGAGGGCCAAAGCGACCCGTATGTCAAGATTTATTTTCGACGAGGCGTTGGTGGAGAAGACAAAAAGTTTGCAACTACCTCTGTCATTGACAACGTTGAGGATGCCGCCTGGGATGATGTAATTGAATACGGCAATTATCAAAAAGGAACTGATCAGGTTGGTTTGCAATTATATAAAAATGATAAAAATGTTACTACTTTACTTGCTACTTCGTGAAAACCGCTTTTTATACTGATTTCTCATGCATGCATACTTTTTCTGTTACAGTATTGGCGTTTCAAGCTTAAGGATTCTGACTCAACCAGTAAAGATGACGATATTGGCGAAGCTATTGTAAATATTGACTCTTTCATTGACAGCAAGGCCCCTAAAACTGTCAAGATCCAATCTGAAGGAGGTGCCGAGTCTGGAGCTACATTGACAATCACACCCGTCTAATTTCTATGGTATTCCTGTATTCATAATGAATAATGAGCTATAGGTGTCCAAAACCAATCTCTTAATGTTGCGATCACATTTATTTTGCATGCATTTGATGCAACGTATTAGTATAAAAATACACAAAAAGTGTTATATGTATGTATCACGAAGTTAGGTATAACATTAGCACGTATAGCATAGCACTATTAAGTGTATCAAGGTACAATGTCTAAAGCTTTGCTCAAAAGTAAAAAGTTGGTTTGTATATAAGATTTGTTCATTTTTTTGCAATTGGTTCTCCTTCAGCGGGTCCGGGTGTGTTAAAGTTTTTCATTCGTCTTGTTAACTCTTTAATACTTTCTTTAGCATTGGCCACATGTTGTTTCGTAGGTTTGTCTTCAGACGCTTCTTTCGAAGACTTACGAACATGGCGTTGGAGCAAATTCTTAATCAGCAAACGATAGCTCTCACGTTTTCCTCCTCCAGACTCCATATCCTAAAAATTCAAATGTTACCGTTTGAATTTAATACTTCCTTATACAGAATAAATGCAGGCGATAATAATAGTAATTAATTATAAAGAGTTCACCATTTTCTTTTGTTTGCTTGAACTGATAACTCCTCCGATCAATGCAAAGACAACAGAAAAGATTGTAAATGGTGGAGGAGAAAGTTTTTCTTTCATGTATCCCATCCAAACCTTAAAATTACACACATTGCAGTTACTTTATTTATACATATAAGTAATAATGACTAATTGTAATAAAACACCATACCTCACTACGTGAAAACTTCCATTCTACTTCAACATTAGATAGGACCTTTTCATATGTTTTTCCAATAACAGCAATAATCATGTTGAGCATAATGGTGCAACACAAGAAGAGATAACCTGAAGAAGCATTATCATTAATTTAGTCATTTTAATCGCTAATAATGGGCTTATTTACAAATATGATGTTATTACACTTAGGTTCAAGATATTATTAGATATTCGTATTATTATTATAACTATGTCATTACAGCAGTAGATGAGGTTTCCTACACTTTGTGTGAATTCGTGATGATTGTAGGCTTTGACACCATCGGAACACTCCGGCATTGATGAATTGTGACACTTTTCTTGCATTCTCATTACGATTGTAGATTCAGGACCAACGCCAGCAAATGTCAACCAAAACAGGCTGTAGCTTGCTGATGACAAACTGACCCATGTTGAATCTTGTGATACTTCTTCACCCTTGTCGTCATATTCCTTAAAATTCTTGTATGGACGATATATGTAATACAGTCCTTCAAAGTGCAAATATACCGCAATAGTTTTTAAAATTCGAAAACACTAAATCGGTTTGGGTTACTCGAGTGTTGAAAAATATTGGTTACCTAATGAAGCTGATAAATTTACGATGCCGAAGAAAACAAAAAAGGTAAAAGCAACTCGTATCATTTTTCCATATGAAGTTTGCAGAGGTCCAAGAACTCTGTGGAGCATGAACAGTTTCAATATTTTGAGGAATGCCATTGTTGTCGCGATGGACATCGCGGCCTCTCCAAGAAGTATAGGTTCGTCCCATTCCCACCTGTCTCGTGTTACAGTTTTGACCTACAAAATTTCAGGACATTTACAAGTGTACCTTTTTATTAAGTATTATTTTGTCAATCACACTCACATACCTCTTGTGTGGCTGCCATTATCCAAAACACAAAAGTGAGAAGGAACGCCACCAGATGAACAAGCTCAAAGTAATCCCAACCAGTGAAAGGAACCCCACGGAAATTGGCCAAGACAAAATGAGCCAACATTTGTACAATGTAGTTTAATACGAAAAACCCAATTAGTATTTTTAAGTCTGCAAATGAAAGTTGAAGAGAAAGCTTATATTTTTCAATACATAATTGCCTTAATTTTGTACTTAGTAAATAGTAATACTAAGTATGTAGCTAAAATAATTTACAAATATGTGATGTTCCCCTGTCAGCAAGGGACAGTGCGTCTGAATGGAGAGTGGCGAGAAGGAACAAGAAGAAAATATGACTTCCTGCCGAGAAAATGCAACGAGCCTGAGGCTTTCCAAACTGAGTTTGTAAGATATGAGGATCGAACATGGAGTATAAACACCAAACTGGCCACAATCCTCCAATTAAAATAATAATTATAATTCGATGAACTGGATTATCATAGCTAAGTCCCAGCATTGAGTCTACCTTCCATAATTGATGCAAAATCTAAGTGTAAGGAAAACAACGATTTGATTACTTGAATTACGTAACATACATTCCAGTACAACAGTAGATACAATAGTTTTCAAAGAATTAGAACTTTCATTCAGAACACTGCTACATATACACAATTTATTTTTTCACCTCCTGAGAATGTGGATGCGACACAAACTTTTTGCTGCTGGTCGTAATAGCTGTAACAAGTCGAGGATAATTTTGTTCTACAGCAGTATTTCCTGAGTGATGATGAACAATATCCTTATTGCTTTGTTTCCCCATAAACAACCGAACTTCAGCATCGGTATTACACAAACCTGAAAATATCAAGCAATTATTGAGACAGTCTGGAGAAAGTGAAAGTGAAAGCGTGTTAAGAGTAATTATTATATTTAATTATAATTTAATAAATTATTTACCTAACAGATCCACATTAAACTTTTCAACCTTTTCCTTCAAAGCTTCGTAGCCCTCGTTGAATTCCGGTTCAAGAAACGTAAACTAACACGCATCAAAATAGCAACATTATTATACTTTATACTTTCTTACACATAGTTTATTTTTAGTTTTCCATCAACAAACTAAACAACAAATTAAAAGAACTTCTAACATGTTGGATTTTTTCGATAACACTGAAACACTCGTCAACTGGATCTTTAGGTTCTATATCTCCAGCCAGCAAAGCTAAATAATGGGGATTAGTCATTGCTTCCAATACGAACAGTCGTTGATACGCTTTGTGCATATTCGTATTTGTTCTGAAATGGAATAATACTATATTATAATGTTCTATTTGTAATTACAAATGCATAAGTTGGAAAATAATTTGGCATTCAAGGATTAGTATGATATGAAATCCTACGATTTGCAAGTGTCACATGTACAAGTTGGTGAATGGGGAGACTCAATTCTGTCCCCTTTGTTGAAAAAGTATTCGATTATGTTGTAATTTCCGGTTGTGGCTGCCAACATGATAGGGGTAACATAATCATCAAATTCTGATGTTGTCACTAAGTCGACAGCAGTTGAAGAACGTTTTCGTACAACGCTAGGCATAGTTGAAGCACTGAAACCCCAAAGAATATCAATAATTTTACAATAAAGTGTTCTTATGAAATACCTCCATTCAAAACTCTCTTTTCTCGTTGTCTTACGCTTTTTTAGTATCACCGTTGTGGTATTCAACAATTTTCTGGATCATCGACATACTCTCTTCCTTAATAGCGCTAAGAAGAGCATTTCTTGTTTGAATAATTTCCTTCACCTTGAGGATTTCGTCAACGATATCCATATTTCCCGTCTTTACAGCTAAAGTCAATACATCTGCATTTTCCTGTATCAAAATCGTGTTTTGATTACAGACATAATTATTGATACCTAGATTAATAATAATTTTGAAAAACAGAATAAGTTTTACTACTCTTTGTAGTACCTTTTTGCTGAAGTAATTAATTTGAGATGCTTTAGGAGCAGCCATGTATTTTTTATCGATATAGTCTGCCACGCCGCCCTGGTCTTGATTCTTAATCATTTCGTAGAGCTCCTCATCATCTTCTTCGCCATCGTCAAAATCGTCCATCTCTATTTCCGTATTTTCTGACGTATCTGGCACATTAATGTAAACTTCCTTCTTACCTTTCCCTTTTTTGTCCTTCTTTTTAAAGAGCTTTTTCGGTTTTTTCTCTTTTTTCCCCTTTTTGTCCTTTTTATCTTGTTCTTTCTGTTCCTTTTTCGCTTGATTCTCCGCGTCTTTCCTTTCTTTTTCCTCTTTTTTCTCAGCTTCTTTCCTCGCTTTCTCCGCATCCTTGTCAGCGTCATTCTTCCCTGCATCCCCTTTCTTGTCAGCGTCTTTACTCTTTTTCCCTTTCTTTTCAGCGTCTTTCCTCTCTTTCTCAGCTTTCTTTTCAGCGTCTTTCTTCGCTTTCTCCTCTTTCTTTTCAGCATCTTTCCTCGCTTTCTCCGCTTTCTTTTCAGCGTCTATCTTCGCTTTATCCTCCTTACTAGGTTTTGTACTTTGTTTGCTAGCCTTTGTACTGGGCCCTGCACTTTCTTCGGCTTCGGTGTCTGTAGTTTCCGGCATCTTGGGTTTTTACTTAAATTATTTCGGCTCTTCGTAAAGTTTCACTTCAAATGCAACCTTTGTTGGTATTGTACTGAACGTGTGAAATCCGCATTCAAGTTGGCTCAACTCTGGACAATCATAAAAAATACATCTCAGTTTAACTTTTTGTAGTCAATTGTTTATAAATGAATTTAGCAAATGATCTACTGTATTGATTACCAAGGGAGCCTTTTTTGAGCATCTATTTATTAATTATTTATTATTAATTATTTATTATTAATTATTTATTATTTCATTTCAATTAGGTCTAGGTTTGAGTACTACTACATTATCGAAGTATCGAAGTATTCATTCACAATACACCACACACACATTTTGTATGGGTACATACTATATGCACATGCACATAATGTATGTACATATAGCTTTGTATATGCACTTCATGGGTAAAGGTAAAACCTTATTGGATTTAAGGCATACATTTAAAATCCCAATCTAATTAAAATAATAATGTCCTTCCATACAACTGATAAAATAAAGTATGTTTGAAATTCACTTTGCTCCATTGTTGTATACAGACAGTTATGATGTAAATGTCAAATGTAAATGAAACTATTAAAGTAAAGGTACATCCTACAATAGTATACGTACTTCACATCAATATAAGCTTCAAAGCTTACAAAAATGCTACTCAGCTACGTTTAAATTCGTAAAATACAATTATATCATGGCATACAGAAAGAATGTGGTGTATGTAGAAAAAATGTTTGTTAACTAAAATCAATGAATCCAAGTTTGAATGGTTACATTGTGTGTTGTGATGACATGACATGCTATTAACAGTATTTCATGCTACTCGTATGTGTATTTATTCTAAGGATTTGAGGTAAAAGTAGGCTTAATCTGTTTAGTACATGATTGCTGTGTTATGTTTTTTGGTTTGCATGAATAATTCACAGTTCAGCAGTACAAGGTAAAGGAATAATTAGAGATAGTGAAACGTAGCAAAAATTAGGGGCTTCTTACTTAGTTAAGACTTGTTAGCTGCATACTAAAAAGAAAAGACATGTGCGTAAATTGAGACGTCATGGCCAGAAATCGGAAACTATATAAAGCAGAGTACCGATTCACAGTTGCTTTGAATCCCTGTAGTAGAACAAAATACTCCATAAGATTCCTACACTCCTATGCAGGGAAAATACTTTCCTCGACTAAATTTTTATTTCTAAATGACAAAATAGTTGTTTTGACACATTTCTTTTTCTGTTTCTTTGTTTTTTGAACATTTTTCTGTTTCGAAAGAACTTATTCTAAAGAATAATTTTCGAATCACGAATATTGTTTGAGAATGGCAGCATCATTCATGGACGCTACAGCGGAAGCTCTCTACGCCCCTTACAACGTGGGTCCTGGAATGACCCTAAAGGATTACGTTCCAGCCGATGTAAAAGCTTTCCTTCATCCCCACTGGTGGGAGTTCCCCCCACTTGAGCCATTTTACTACCATATATTTGCTCTCGTCTATCTTGTTGGAGGTACTCATTAACTTTCTAACTCATTAATTAATAAATATTTGTATAGAAAAAGACCATTTATTTGTGAATTTTAATTTATATATGAACTTTTTTTGATTTTTTCAGGATGCATTTCTGTTTTCGGAAATCTTTTGGTTCTTTTTATTTTCTTGAAATATGCAGCTCTACGAACTCCTGCCAATATGCTGGTCATGAATTTAGCTTTGAGTGATTTACTGATCATGGGAACCCTGTTTCCTGAATGTGTTATTAACTTTTTCATGGGAGGCATTTGGCAATTCGGTGACTATGGTTGTCAAATACACGCATTCTGTGGTAAGCTACCTACTTACATAGATATAGTTTGACTCATTGATAATTTCACTATTGATCTTCATAGATCTAACCTTAATTTAATCTCTAGTAAAAAATCTATCATATTTCTAGGTGCGCTCTTCGGTTATGGCCAGATTGCAACATTAACTTTCATTTCCATTGATCGGTACAACGTTATTGTTAGAGGTTTCAGTGCTAAGCCTTTGACTGTCTGTCGTGTCCTATTTATTTTATGCTTTGTTTGGATCTGGGCAACTCTATGGTCAATCGGGCCACTCTTTGGATTCGGTGGCTACGCTTTGGACGGAATTCTCGCTACGTGAGTATTCCATGACCATTTTGCAACAAATCATACCTATTTTCTCTGTAAATATACATGGGAATCAAATAATTGAGTTGGTATATTTTCCCCATGACAGTTGCTCCTTTGATTACTTGAATTTGGACCCAGGAAATGTATCTTACATTTGGACTTGCTTCATTTGTTGCTACGTTTTCCCACTCTTTGTAATCGTCAGTTGCTACTACTTCATTGTCCAGGTAAATAAGTTCTGTGAAAATCTCCTTGCAGCTTCATTTGTCATTTACAAATAATAGAAGTATACTCAATCTACTGTATGATTCTTAGGCCGTATTTGCCCACGAGAAATCACTCCGGGATCAAGCAAAGAAAATGAATGTGACTTCCTTAAGATCCAACGAAGATGCTGCAAAACAATCGGCAGAAATTAGAATCGCTAAGGTACATCGGTAGAACATTTATACATAAATAAATATGTACATACTATAAAGTGGACCTAACAAATAGTCTACCTAATTTATTCCTCTCACATTTGTTGTTAAAGACATTTTCTTGCCTAATTATTAACATTTACTTCTGTGCATTTTAGGTGGCTATGATCAATATATCTCTGTGGACCATTGCATGGACTCCTTTTGCAGTGGTTTGCCTCATTGGAGTAAGCGGCGACCAGAAACTGCTCACTCCATTGGTTTCATCCATTCCTATTATGTTTGCTAAGACTTCATGCGTCTATAATCCTGTTATCTACGCCATTTCACATCCAAAATATCGTCAGGTACTTTCAGTTTTCCAGTCTTTCTTTACCCACTAATTTAATTTCGACTTTCTAAGAAAAATAATCCTGTTAAGCAAAAGGATTTGAAATACGTTTGTTTGAATAACCTTACAGTGTTTGAAGAAAGAACTTCCATGGATGTGCATTAACGAACCTATTAAGTCGGATAATGCATCCACAGCCTCAGAAGCCACCAAAGTGCAAGAAACTGAAACGTAATTATTGAAACCTTTGAAGATCTTGGTTCCTCTGAGTGAAGCTGTCTTTGAGACAACTTTGCATTTTAGTTTAATCCTATTATTATGACTTAAGATACACTGAGGTATATTTAGATATGCCATCCAATAAGACTAAACACAAAACTAGTCTACCTGAAAACTAATCAGTTTAAAATTATAGAAGTAAGTACCTGAAGACTCGGCCCTTTGTCAGATCTTACTACTGCAGTTTTCAACATTACCGTCTACTACATATTTGTTGATTACATATTGTTTCATTAATGGAATCCTTACAGTATAATGCAAATGTTATCGTGGGATTAATGTTGACATTTTGACAGTAACATTTACATCAATGTTTTAAGGGAGAATTAAATTGTGTAGTAAGTACGAATTTTGAACGAAATAAAATGACACCGTGTTGTACATAGAAATTCATAGAATTCATATTTTATTCGCTTACAAATAAAAACCCTGTTTGTGAATACATAAAACATGCAGCAAAACCAGGATGTATAAACGACAGAGCAAAAAAAAGTTTCTCGTATTGCCACTATCAGCTAGCTAGATATATTTAATAGAAAGAAATAGAAGAAATCTAACATTGATCAGATACATATATTTATTATGTACATCTATTACTGAATGAATGACTTATACTTTCATTAAAAACTAATTATTATTAAACTTTTGATTGGGATTATTAAATCTGGGCTTCGAACCCGCGGTTGTTGGAGGTTTTGGTCTATTTGCAAATTCTTTCTCAAAGCCGAATCTTGAATCGTCGCCACTGCAAATAGCAATGCAACACAACGATACAAAAATAGTATAGCAACTTATTCAGTTAAGTTAATGCAGAAAAATTATATTAAGAAGAGATTATAGCACTATTACTACTTTATAGTTTATAATGCTTACAATTCACCGCATTTTCTAAGACTTAACAGCTTATTTTGATGAGGTCTTCCTTTATAATGTTGATCTGAATTGGCTTGAGATGTGAGACTTACTTGGCAGACATTGCAATAACCAAAATTTGGGCCACTATTTCCTGTTAAAGAAACGTAGTTAACCTTTGCATTTTGTTGTATTTCTACTGACAAATAAGAGGAAATATTTTGAAGTCAGAAATTACCGTCTTTCTTTTCTTTTCGTACTCGTTTTGAAGGATTTTCCAACGAATTATTTGTATTATTCTGATTTTGACTAGGTCTTTTGTTAGCTTGAAACTTGTTAATGTTAATATCATTTGTGGATGTGGGTTTTCCATCAAAATTATTTCCTGCTTGACCACGACCTAAGTTAACCCCGTTAGGTACTCCACTTGGATTAGGTTTTAATAGCGATCCTCCCATAGGAGTGGTAGGTTTTACAACTCCGCCACCAACAGGAATAAAGTTAACGCTTACAGGTGCTTTCATCCGCTCATTTGGATTCTGTTCAAACCATACTTCAATCGCTCGTTTATGTCGTTTCCCCTTGTAATGATCGCGGGCCACAATTGGCGAACTTAACTGAAAAATACACATTAATATAGGTTTTATGGTAGACTATATTTATGCACCATATTGATAAAGGGATGTCACTGCATCTTGCATCAATCTACAAATGCATACACGGTTAAATTAAAATCATACCGTCAGTTTGCAAAGCTTGCAATAAAGGGGTTGAAACATTTCTTTCAATTTCTTGGGCAGTTGTTCGTCAATAATGTCTTCATACAAAAGTAAATTCTTTTCTTTGACCACCTCGGTTTGCTTCTGTACACTTTCGGTCATCTTAGTCAGCACAGCATTATTGATAACGACGGGTACAAAAGGTAAAGATTTATCTTTTTCAAAACTTGTGAATGTGCTTGCTTGAATTTGCACGCTTGGAGTGAGCCAAGGAAACACTGGAGGCATGGGAGGCTAAAAAGTAAAATAGTCAATATTGAATATTAAAATGACATGTACACAGGAATCATTTGCGAATATTATTATACTTATATCCTTTTATAATTTAATTTTATCTGTCTAGAGTCTAGAATGTTAAGATGTTAAAAGCCTATTAAGGCTACTAATATTGTTTATGATAGTGACCAGTGATAATTAATAAATGATTCCTCAAACGTTTTAAGTAATTGGCAACAACTTATCAACCCCACTGCTATGTTTTTGATTCAGGATACTACATTCTACATAATACCTACATACTAAACTATTTAGTAAATATTTATAAACACTTTCCATAAATAAATATTTCTCTTCAATAATAATATATCTTTTTTTATATCCACTACACTAAAATAATAATATTGTTATTACTATACATTTTTGTTCCTAAACTCGCTCGAAAGCTTTTGTGTGAATGTGAATAAGGATATTATGTGAAAACGGTTAAATCTTACTGGTATTAACGGTGGATAAAGAGATGAACTTTGATTCTGATGAGCATCCTTAGCTTTATTGTATGCTCCTTGTGGAGGAGGAGTTCCTTGAGACAGTCCTTTAGGAGCTTCTTGAAGATGTCCTTGAAGAGGTGCTTGAGGCTGTTCTTTAGGAGCTCCTTGAGGTTGTACTTGAAGAGGTCCTAGAGGCTGTCCTTTAGGTTCTCCTTGAGGCTGTCCTTTAGGATCACCTTGAGACTGTTCTTTTGGATCTGATTGAGGATGTCCTTGAAGAAGTCTTTGAGGTTGCCCATTAGGAGCTCCTTGAGGATGTCCTTGAAGAGGTCCTTGAGACTGTCCTTTAGGATCTCCTTGAAGATGTCCTTGAAGAAGTCTTTGAGGTTGCCCATTAGGATCTCCTTGAAGATGTCCTTGAAGAAGTCTTTGAGGTTGCCCATTACGATCTCCTTGAGACTGTCCTTTACGATCTCCTTGATAATGTCCTTGAAGAGGTCCTTGAGACTGTCCTTTAGGAGCTCCTTGATGTCCTTGATGATGTCCTTGAGGAGATCCTTGAGAATGTTTTTGAGGAGGTCCTGGATGATGCCCTCGATGAGGTCCTTGATGATGAACTTGAGGAGCTCCTTGATGACGTCCTTGATGAGGCCCTTGATGATGTCCTTGAGGAGACCCTTTATGATGTTCTTGAGTAGGTCCTTGATGATATCCTTGATGATGTCCTTGAGGATGCCCTTGATGATGTCCTTGAGGAGACCTTTGAGGAGGTGTTTGATTACATGGTTGAGATTTTGTTCCAGGAGGGGGTGGTGGGGGTGTCACTCTGGGATTGTTATTATTAAATGTCCTGGGTGGATTGGATGCAGATGATGGTGAGCTAAGGTTAGTTGTTGTTCCAGGGGGGAGTGGATGGCTTGGTGGTGGTGGTGGAGGTGGTGGTGCCGGCATTGATGGAGGTGGTGGTGCTGGCATTGATGGAGGCGGTTGCGGATAATTTTGTTGCTGCTGTGGCGGAGGGGGTTGCGGATAACTTTGCTGCTGCGGCGGAGGGGGTTGCGGATAACTTTGTTGCTGCTGCGGCGGAGGCGGTTGCGGATAACTTTGTTGCTGCTGCGGCAGAGGCGGTTGCGGATAATTTTGTTGCTGCTGCGGCGGAGGCCCCGGAGGAAGTGGAGGTTGTATTCCATAATAATTGTAATTTGCATATGGTGGCACTCCGTAGTTTTGATTGGGATACATGTTATGCTGAACACCGGGATAATGATAAGTTCCTCGAGATCCGTCCATTTTGATTACTTAATAACTACAAAACAGGAATTAATATAGATAGAATTATTTACACAATAAAAATAAATGGTTATATTTTAAGTTTTAATTTACGATTAATAATTCACATAAATAGCCCTTACGTTTTGCGATTTTTATGTATATTTAAGTTTAGCTGTCTGTGTGAGGATAGCTAGGTATAACAGCCTCAGGTTAGTAAAATGAAACTAGAACGATAAAAACTGATATTTTACAGGCGGACAGCGGAGACGGAATGGAGTGACGAAGTGTGTCGATACCGGGTTGACATCTGACCTGAATGGAGCACAATTTTCTTTTCAGTTGTTTGTTGTTAGCTCGGTCGATTAAGTTACGCTTGTTACAGATTTATTGCATTGTCAATTGTAATTCACTAAATTCACTTACTAACTAAACAGACTAAACACTAAACAAATAATATGCGGCGGTAGCTCGTTTCATTCTCGTTTCAGTTACTTATAAAGCTTCTTGTATTTACTAATACCTCTCCCCACGTGCTTCTTCACCTCTGACCTTTCAACAAGCTAATTAACAAATAATAATATAACTTTAAAAGTATAAAATTCAAAACTAAAATTCAAAGTCCCTAAAGGCGACTGCTTCAGGTTTCGGTTTCAAAGTCTGACTTCCGACTTGTGTAGTTTATAGGATGTACCCTAAAAACTCTCATCACAGCTTGTCTAATTTTTTTTCCTCTACATTTCCTAATTACAACATCGAACTTTAAAAATCCAAAATTAATTAAACTCAACTAATAACTTAAACTGTCTCAAAAATGTTGGTATTTAATTTAAATACTTGCCAATTTGATTTACATTTTCATCAAGACCCCTTTTCAAATACGTGCGGTGGTCGCTCAAATCTTTGCTAACAGAATGCGACTCGTTGTCGTTACAAGACCTAGATCGAGCACGTGTTGAAAACTCGGAAATGCGATTGCAGTTTTCTTATTGAATCTTGTCTCACGCCACGCCTGTCTTTATTTGTCTCACATTGCTCACTGCACTAAAGAACTCTACAAAGAGACTCAACACTCAACTCTGAAAATTCTCAATCTCAAAATAAAGAAATACTTTTTTATGGTCTGCCGACGAGAAGTCTCAAAGTCAAACTTTTGTTACTAAATCAATAAATTGTCAAAGTAAAGGTAGGCAAAAGAAACTATAAAAGTGAAATGTCTTCTGAAACGGTATCCATGCATTTAAGCTGGATAGCCGGATAAGTGGGTGAGGGTGGTATTAAAGTAGGTGGAACTTGGAACTGTGGTAGAGTAGGAATAGACTACCCGGTTTCTGATTATTTCCCTATAAACAAAGTGATTACGGTCCACTGATTACTGTGATTACTCTAATGTAAACGCTGTATGTATGTAGGTACTTACAAATATTGGTCTAAAAACGGTACATTCCATATAGGGAAAGTGTATTTATAAATAATATTGAGCAAAATCAATCATTACTGTCGTAAATTGCATAAGAAATGTATGAATATAGCCCATTAAAGGATTCAACAGTCTGCCTATGCCTACTATTACTGTCTAAACTGTCCATTGACCTATTTTCCATTTCCAAGTTTCTTGTTTTGTTTTGCAATTGCAATTCTTCATTTCTAACTTTATATTCTTAGGTATATTACATCAGTTAGTTTCACCTGTACGATGAAGCCATTGTACAATTCATCCTGTATAAATAAGTCCTGTATAAAGTTATATAATATATATCTTACCTGCAAAATATCTGCAAAAAATTGTGCCCGTTGTGATTTAAGTTATTGAATGTTAATATCAGGATATTAGCATTCCGTTTGCACCAACGCATATTCCTGATTCCTACTACTGTACTTTTTCTTGGCACTCCGCCAGTTTGATTTGAGCGTAAACAAATAAATGGCCAGTTTAATTGTATTTACTAAGAAAACAATCAAGTACCTAGGCTAGGTACTAGTAGTACTAGCCACTAGGTAGTAAGTAAACACTATGATACGCTATTAGATACAGTGTCATTCATTAGCATCATTGCTTTGAAAATTCTATGAATTGTATGAATAAGTACTACCGTATGAGCATAATAAAATATGTGTTTGCTATTGTTAATATAATAAAATTATGGAAGTACAAAGTACAATTATTAGTAATAGTGGTAGTGGTACACAGGAAATAATAAGATATTTATTGCCAAGCCACGCCATTCTAAAGTCGGTAGTGTATTGGCATTGTGAATGTGAACCTGTAGCATCTCAATATAGCTAACAGAGTATACAAAGTGTAAAAATAATTTTCATATTCCCCAATATAGTACATTCCAACTAGGTACACTCTTAATAAGTATTATTTGATCAGTCAAGTTAGAGAAGTTTTTAAAGGTTTGCATACCTAATTGCTCTAATTGTTTTTTCCTTGTGATTTTGGTTAGAAATAAAACTTATAAAGGTGTTATCGACTTTTTTTCAGATTTGCGGATTTGAAGATTTACGGGATGGCAGAATACAATGGAATCAACTATTATAATCATTACAATAATGGCTACAACAATTATAATTACTGCCCTTATCCACCTGCAACACAAACGTCTGCAGCACAAATTCATCCGCAACAAATGAATCCCAATCAGGATTATAATCAGCATCCCAATTTGTACCGCAATGGGAACCCCGGCTTTGTTTATCCTCCATATCAAAACTACAACACTCCGAATCAAAGTTACAGCAATAATTTGAGTCAACACCAAAACACTCCCAGCCAAAGTTACTACAACACTTATTCCAATGCTTTTCAACATCAAACTACTATGATGCCCAATTCATACCAAGGCGATAAAAATCCGAATCCATACTATTACAACTACAACTCGAATGTACATAATGGATATTCTTACTATGAAAAACCTCAGCAGCAACAAAGACAACACGTACACCATAACCATAGCGGACATAACCATAGTGGTCATAACCATAGTGGTCATAACCATAGCGGTCATAACCATAATCCCCCAACGGTTCCACCACAACAACAACCAGTATCCGCCAATTCAGATTTTGATGGTAAATGCAAATACACTCAACTGTCTAATCACTAATTGCTACTTATTTATATACTCCAGTTTCTAGTCCGGTATAACAATCTTTAAACATTTATACACAAGGTTTTATGCCCTTTGACCTAAAACGTACTAATCATATTGCAGCCCAAGAGGAATTCGCCGACAAACTGATTTCTTTTGCTCGTTTCAACCGAAATAATGAATCGATGAAAACCATAATGTCAGATGTTGTGGTGCCGGATGTAAGCTCTTACGTAACAACCAATCGCTTAAAGGTTCTCACTGATCAAGTGTATGCATTGACAACTCATCAGGTCAGCCATTCAGTTTGATCCGGAATATTGTTTATATATTCTATGGGCACCTTACCTATATTAATGTATTATGGGTATAAACTTGCCTCAGCTAATTGTATATATTATGTATTAAAACTTTTTTCTCTGCGAAGAAAAAAGTAGCACTCGAAATTGAAGAAATAGATAAGGAGTTCAAGATTAAAAAACAGGAGCTTAAGAATAAAGCCGAAAATTTCCAGGAAGAATACAAAAAGTTATGTAAGCCTGCAGTGGGTCCTGAGGACTTTGAAGATATGGTGAACAAGTCTTATGATGCGTTAAAGAGGAATTTGGAGTTATTAAAGTGGCAAAAGACTTTGGCCTGGGCTCATGAAACAGCTGCAGCGAGTGGCACAATCACCACAGCAAAATCGGATCCTTTGTTGGCAGAAATACTTGGTTAGTATGTAAAACCTAATTCATGATAAAGTAATATGCTCAAAATGAACCTTTTTTAGTCTTAGTAGTTTTACAATTTTATATATTTGTATGTGCATTCATGTGCAATTAATTAAATATTAGTAATACTATGTTATGTATACTATTATACCTAAGTGCTAACTGATGCATCTTGTGTTCTTTATACAGCTGCAAGTCCACTGAACTGAACTAAGTTGCAAGCTGACAATCACCATTTTGTCTTTTGTAAACTTATAATAATTATACGTACATAAGTCCCATCTTTAGTGAGTGAAAAACGATTTTTGTTTTTAATTATAAAATTATAATATGTTAAAATATATCTTTACTTTCAATCCATGTGGTGTAGATTTTTTCTAATAAAAATTGTACATATACCTTACATTTAGTAAGAGAGTGAAATGATTATTGTAAATTGTTATAAATGTGACATAGTCACATAATAAGCGCAAATTAAAGTTTGAAGGTATTAAAAGAAATTATCATCATAAAGAATTAACCCAATTTTATATCTATAATCCCCATTTGTATAAATACACAAAAATAATAATAATCACTCTTCATTGCATTGTAACGATTTATTAATTGTGGACCGAAAAGTAAGTTGTATTTGTTGTTACTGTTGCTAAATTATTAAATTGTTCTGTTTTTCACATAAAATGTACACTTCTTGTCAGTTTTGTGCCGTGTGTGAACATTCGTGGAACTACATGTGTAGAATTCTTGTGTGTGTATACACCTTACCTTCACCTACACCTAAGTGCATACAAGAATTGTATATACAAACGTAAGGACTGATTCAGGTTATGTGTAGTTGCATAGAACTCCTTGAATTCACTCCGGAGGCTCTAGAATGCGAAAATGAATTTGACAGTGTGTGTGGCAGTGGCAGCAAAGTTTAGAAGATAGAAATTCGCGAAATGAAAAATTTTCCCCATCGCTGACAAAATTTTGGAACTAAGGAGTTTCCAAAGTTCCAAAATGTCGAAGATACAAAACGTCAGCGTCATATCCTTTCTTTCTTTTTCCATAATTATCGGCTCTTTAGTTTTCTCCAGGGGATTTCTGCTTAATAGACAGACTATTTCTGAAAAAAGTAGCCCATGTTGGAATTCAAATTTTAGTAAAATTAACGCTAATGCAACACCTTTGTTCGAGTCAACCGTGAGAAGTTTGTCGTCTGCAACATCTTGGTGCAATCCATCACCCCTTTTTCCAAAAATGATTTTGATTTTGGTGGACGCACTTCGATTTGATTTTGTAGCTCGGATGAAATTTCTTTCCAAAGTAACTGCAAACATGGATAGTCAAACCCACACTGGAATTTCCTCATGTTTGTTCAAATTCTTGGCTGATCCTCCAACTACAACCATGCAACGCCTCAAAGCCCTTATGACGGGAACAATGCCCACTTTCATCGATGCTAGTGCCAATTTTAATAGGTACAAAATAATAAGTCACATTTATAGCTTTTTACTACTAAAATATTAGAGTTAAGAATAATTAGAGTCTTATTGTTGCCTTTTGTTTCAGCTACGAAGTTGAAGAAGATAGTCTGGTTTACCAGTTAAACGCAGCGAATAAAAAAGTAGCTTTTCTTGGAGATGACACGTGGCTAAGTCTTTTTCCGAGAAATCTTTTCCAGTCCCCACATGTGGAAGGTCACCCATCTTTCAATGCATGGGATTTGGATACAGTGGATCGAGCTGTAAATGCTTCTCTTCGAAGAATCGTTAAAGCAGACAATAGTGATCAATGGGATGTGATTATTTCCCATCTACTAGGTGTTGATCACTGTGGACACAGGTAAATGTTTAAATTCTTTAATGTAGTCAATTATTTCTCTTTTGTGAACTTTTAAATCAATACCCGTGTCAATAAATGGTGTGTCATTATGTTATGGCTATTAGTGCAAAATATTTTTATTTACTGTTTTTATGTTTTCCAGATTTGGTCCAAATCATCCTGAGATGATTCGAAAGTTGGACGAAGCAGATGCAATAATTGAACACGTTTTTAACGCGATGAGCCACGAAACATTATTAGTGATATTTGGAGATCATGGGATGACTGAAACTGGTGACCATGGGGGTGATTCAACCGACGAAACCGAATCAGCTCTAATATTTCTAACAAAACAACTTAAACGCAATAAACAGTTCAATCCTCCGTTCCAGTGTCCATCACGATCTTCCAAGCGTTCAAAAGTCATGTCTGTGTCTCAAATTGATTTGGCTCCGACGCTTTCGTCTATGCTTGGTGTTCCTATTCCGTTCTCAAGTATCGGTCAAGTCATTCCTGACTTTCTGGTCAATAAAATATTCTCAGACGCAGTGGCTGCCAATGTGGCCCAAGTGCAAAAATATATTCACCGATACTCCACTGTATCTAATATAGCCAACATGGGAGGCATCATTCATCAGCAATACGAAAAGGTTGAAGAGGCTTTCATGGAATACCAATCTAGTCGCAATCCGTCAACGAGAGCCAAATTGCATGAGTTGGCTCAAAACTATTTAGCGATGGTTAAGTCCATTGCTGTATCAACATGGACACAGTTTGACGTTCCAATGATTTACGCAGGAGTATCTATCGTTGGTTTGTCCGTCATATCTCTTAGTGTATATCTATCCAATGTGCCTACCTTGCTGAAAAGAAAAAACAGCAGCAGTTATTCGGCCTTGTCTTGGTTATGGCCATCCCTTCCCGTGTGGTCCGTGTTGTCGTCATTCGTGACAAGAACAAATTCAACAACAGGACTGCTGGGCATCGTTGTATGCACATTTGCGGGAATCGGTGTCTTCTTAATAATATTGTGTGTTAAACTTGTTAAAATGGCAATTTCACGTCGGGAACACCTCAGAAAACAAAAAAAGACGCAGCAAAACAGCAATGACATTTGCAATACCAATAATAGTTTAGATGTGTCAGATTTTGGATCAATAATTCTCTACGCATTCACGTGCCTTGCCGTGTTTTCAAATAGTTTCATTATCAATGAAGGTTATATTATAGGATCTGTACTGTTAAGTGTAGTTCTACTTCATATCATGTCGTCAAAACGGCCTCTAAAACAGTTAGGCATTGGAATCGAAACTGACTTTAATGAGAGGAACGCCACCGAAGACACTGTCATTCATTTGCCAGTTGTTGTTAAACTCTTTAAGTGTTCCTGGTTCTGTTTCTTCATGCTTGCTGTTATTGTACGCTTGACTCATTTGTTCTTCCGATGTCGAGAAGAACTACAAGAGTGTCACGAGGTAATTTTTCAGAATAATTTTTATATATATTATTATATATTATTATTATTTATTCACTTTACCGGCCAACAACAACATTACAAGTAATGAATAGGACCCATCACTACATACTA